>OMNN01001927.1:372-11943 GCA_900302755.1 Chromis chromis | reverse complement strand
GATATTTTGGTGCTGGAGTGCCAAAAAAATACAATAAGATATCAGAAAATGACCATCTTGCGAGGTAAATTCAGCTAAGTAAGGCTCAAAATCAATAACGTGTCTTTCTGCAAGTTTAATTCAGACTCACATCTACAATCTAGAGTCAAAATGAGTAAAGAAAGAAGGAAAACAAACAGCAGAGAGTTTAGAAGGTCAGTGGGGCTGTAAGTCAGATTCATGTCTCTGCAGACACTGTATAGACTATATTTAACTCCACACATGAAGGTACGGAGGCGAAGGAGTTCTTCTCAGTGGTGCACAAAGCAGTCAGACATAATGTTTCTTGACAGTTTATGCTGCGACACGTCTACAAAGGTCATCAGGTTACCCATATTCCATATAACACAGGCCTGCTCTGTTAAGCATTCTTTATTATTATAGATTTCTATCGCACTCACACACTCACTGTACAGAATTTTCCTAACATGGATTTTAAATGGGATCATGTGTATTTCTTTTGGCTTTTTAATGTTTAGTTCATTTGCACGTGTTAAACCAAAGCAGTTACCTATAAGATGTTATTATATACATTAAAAACAATATTTTGACAGATTCACAATGCTTATATTATATTAAATACTGATGAAAACACATTTATTCTACATTTTTGTTCAGAAAACTTCTGTCATTATACAAGATATCTCTCATTTGACCAACAAGGACGTTTGCAAAAGTACAAACAAACACATGGACAGGGTTAACTTACCTCATTTGAGTGTGCAAACGTCCAGGCCTGGCTTCAGTCGGTAGTGAGCAGCGGCAGCAGAGCACCTTCTGGTCTGGCGGGTTGGTTTTGCTTTCTACCTCACCGGAAAATGAACTCGTTATAACAAGATGATTTTGTCGTTTTCTCGAGAAAACGGGGCAAAAAAATCAAGTTGACCCATGATCGTTTAGGGCTTCCATAGAATTTAACAGTTTCACCTTTCAAATGTATTTTAACTGTCAGTTTATGTCAAAAGATGTTAAAAAAAAAACAGTTATTCACAGTTAAAAGCTTTTAATTATATATTTACTATTCATTTTACATTAGACGTGCAACTTCATTGTCTATTTTTGTGATTTTATTCATAATTTCACGTAATTCAAAGATGTATTATAAAAGAAATCTGTAAAATGAAAAGATTTTTTAATTTGCTTTTTACAGTGCTTGTCCAGAAGTTAGTATCATGTTTATTAAGTCATTGCTTAATAATCTCCTTTGGCAGACATCACAGCTTTCAATTAGAGCCGCGACTAATGATTATTTTCACTTTTGATTAATCCGTCAATTATTTCCTCGTTTGCCTGATTTGTTGTTTGGTCTCTTAAATGTCAGGAAATGGTGAAGAATGTCGATCAGTGTTTCCCAGTGCCCGAGATGATGAAGGTTACTGTCACAGAGGCGGAAAAGAAACAGAAAATATTCACATTTACAGAGCCAGAATCGGATAAGTTTGATTATTCAACTGTCAAAACACTTCTAATCAGTTAATAAACTAAACATTGCAGCTCTACTTTCAAGTGCAATTTGTGGCATCCAAGTTTTTGAATATACACCAACTCTTCCTTGCATATTTAAGATTTTCTGACGGATGCTGAGTGATTTTCAGGCGTCTGGACCGTTGCAAAAGCTTCCCCTTTAGTTTCTTGCATTCGTTTACGGTCGATTTTGAGGTCTGTGTTGGTTCTCAGGAACCTGCCTTGCTTCTGTTTCACTTTCTTGACTGCCTGCGTTAAAACTTCCTCCCAGAACTTACTGATATTTAGCAGAACCCACTCTTCTTCTCTCCATCTCCCGTGGCTGCCGCACAGCCCTCAAAGTTTTTCTTCATCTTCCCCGATCTCGTCTCGACTTCCGCCGTTCTCCTTAACTGCCATTTGATGATGACATTTGAGACAGAGGAAATTGCAAGCTAAAAGCGCTTTGATTTTCTTTCTTTTTATAATCTTCTCCTCTTTTGTAGGCGTCAATTACCTCCATTTTCAGATCCTTCAGTCAGTCGGTTGCAGCTTGAGTGTTAGCATGAGGTTTGAAGAGTCGGATAGACTAACTGTCATCAGTGGATTACTCTCAATGACAATTCTTGACATGCCTGAGGCCAAATGTGCAAATTAAGGCCTAATGAGTGAATGAAGTTCTCCCCAGACTTTTGCAAATGCTGCAATTACTGTTTAATTCCTTTTTCGCCGTGCAGTTAATGAAATAATAAGTAACAGTGCACCAAGCGCCTGCATGTGTTGAATTTATATTTGCTTTTTTATTTATATATACAGCGCCCCGCTAAAGTATTTGCCCCCCTACAGGAATATTCTATTTTTGTATATTTGTCACACTTAAGTGTTTCAGATCATCAAACACATTTTAAGAGAAGACATAGATAACCCAAGAAGACACAAAATGCAGTTTCTAGAGGATTTTTTATTTTTTTTGAAGGAAAAATTATATCCAGCCCATCTTACTGTATGTGAATAAAGTATTTGCCCCCTTATCTACCAATCTGGCCCAACCAGTTATTAGGTTTAGGGGGCAATAACTTTTTTCACAGGGTTGACATAAGTTTCCAATAAATCTTTAATAAACAGACAAAGATAATCAAAGAAAGCACAAAATGCAGTTTTTAGATGAGATGCTGATGGAAAAATGCGGATGTGGTAGTATGATGGTTTGAGGACCTTGACGACTTATCATCATTGATGGAGCCATGAATTCTGCTTTCTATCAGAAAATCCTCCTGGAGAATATCCACCATCAGTTCATGACCGAAAGCTCAACACTAATGGTTCATGCAGCAAGACAATGATCCAAAGCACATAAGCAAGTCCACCTCTGAGTGGCTCAAAAAGAACTTAATTAAGGTTTTGGAGTGGCCGAGTCAAAGACTGGACTTGAATCCAATTGAGATGCTGTAAATGTAAAAGACTCACAAACATTTAACTGCGGTTCTGGCTGCCAAGGGACCAACCAATTAATAGGTTTCGGGGGCAATTACTTTTTAACAGGGTTGATACAGGTTAAAAACTGCATTTTTTTGTGTGTTTTGTGGCTTATCTCTGTCTAATATTCAGTAAATATAAATATTAGTTTGATGATCTGGAACATTTAAATGTGAGAAATATGAGATTTCTGTAGGGGTTGCAAATTCATTTGCACAGCACTGTATATATTTAGACACACAAACACACTTTATGCATACTTGTGCTCACATAAGCACCATGAAGAGACTCGTAACCTTTGCGGATAAGAAGTCAAATGAATGTGTGAAACGGAGGCCAAGTCCCTCCGTGTGAATCTTCGCCGTCACCTCCCAAGTCGGATGGAAACATGTTGTTCCTGACGAGTACAATGACAGCCGCCATCTCGCTTCCTTTAGAGCGACAAATGTCAGATCACAGGTGACTCGCTCTGAAAAGAAAGAAGCACGAGAAGTTGCCGGAAGATTCGGCATCCTCGTCTGCTCTGGAGAAAACACGAGTGCGGAGCTTTTTCTCAGTGTTTAGATTTCCATATTGTTGTGAATATGTTACGGGACGTGTTGAGGCTCAAGCGCAGAACAGAGAGACACGGAGGACCGACGTACAAAAATAATATTTTATTACAAAATATGAAACAACAAAACAACTAAAGGCGCTCAACCAGAAATAAACAGGCGAGGAAAATAACAAACTAACTGACAAAACTAAAGAGCGACTAACAGTCGAAAGAGAAACTAAAAGCGTCGTGCTAACACGAGGAAGCTAATGCTACAAACAAATAGCGTAGCTAACACAAAAGACTCAAACGTGAGTCAAGCTACACTCTTGCAAAACTAAACACTTAGCTGAGGGAAACCAAAGGAGGGGGAAGCAAGGCTGGTGGTGTCCGAACTGCCGACGACCAGATGTGACGAGTCCGAGGTGGTGGTGGTGGTGTAGCTCCGGGCTACAGGCGGAGACGGCAGAAGCGGAGAGCGTCGTGGCTGCAGAGAATCCAAACTGCACAGAAGAACAGGTATTACGAGCAGAACAGCTAAGCGTAGCGGCGAGGCATGTACAGCAGAAGACGTACTGACAATCACTGAACACGGTCCGGCACTGGAAAGCAGACTGGAGGCTGCTTAAGAGCAGAACGCTGCAGCCACGAACTCAGATCAGCTGCGTCTCATCAGCTGATAGCAACTCGCCACACCTGGTCGTCCTGGCACCACCAGCCGAGTTCACGCCCTCCTAAGAGACAAGGAAAGCAGAGAGAGAAAAAGAGGGAGAGAGCTGCCACTATCCACTGGTAGAGGTGGAGGGCGTGACAGAATATTCATGGAGCGTGGTCAAAATATCAAGGCTATAGCGGGGAGTTGTTTTCTATCTTTATTCAACAGTGTGGTCTTTCAATGTGAGAGCATTATTGCTTCATTTTGCATTCAGATTTCCATAAAGAAACACTGATCTCTCTCCAGAAGCTGGTGTTTGAGTACAAATCTGCTTCTGCTGTTATTCTGATCTCAGTGTTTATAAATGGGGAAAACTAGCTTATTCATAGCAACAGCGAACACATTAAGACAGTAGAGGAACAACACTAATCCTATGACATTTTATTTTTTGTAAAAGCTGTTTCTCTGGGTTTGTTGAGAGAGAAGAATAACACATGTCAGATGAACATCCAGCTTCATGCAATTTGTGATTTACATACAAATTATATACCATGAGATGTTCTAATATTTAACCCCAATCAGAGAAACTGTTTAGTTGTTTGTTGCCTAGTAACAGTGTTGGCATCAAGAAGTGTAATTAACACTTAAAAGTCAAACATATTATGATGGATGAAACCCCATGTGGCAGATCTGTCTTCACCAATTAAATCTGTAGGAAGTGATAACATCATTAAAAGTCACTCTCCTCCATACCCCCTTTCACCCTGTCTCTCTCTATCAATAAAAATGGGGAAAAACTCCCCAAAAAATACTTTAAAAAAATTACATATTGACATATTGATTTGTTTGCTCCATGCTGGCAGTGACTCTGAATCTGCTTCAACAATAAACGACTGTAAAAGAAGGTGTAATGATAAACTCAATTGACATACACTATAAAAATAAATACTTTTTTTTTCTAAAGGTTAAAAAACAGTGGAATTGTGTAGCATTCAAAAACTGTTAAAAAAAAAGTCAGTGTCATTGTATGGTCACACATTGTAAAAGAATAAATTATTATTTGAAAAAATACACATTTTGGATGTTGACATTAGGTGCAGTTTTGGCTTTGCTTATTTATTATTACATGTAATTGTAAACCTTTTTTCCTGTGATTTTTACTCTAAAATCTGCAAAATTAGACGGTTAAAAACGTTAAACTATTTTAAAAAAAATAGTTTAAAATGATTTACCATTTTCCTGTTCTCAATATTTATATAATATTTTTCCGCCATATAATGACACCTATCTGTAAAATAAGTATAATTTTGCTAATTTAAATACAGTAAAAAAAATAAAAAATGTATGGTCAAACATGGTAAAAAAACAACACCAACTAATTATTGTTTATAAAATACAGATGTTTGATGTGGACATTATTTACAGTTTTGGCCTGTTTTTTATGGTTAACATGTAAATTAATACTTTTTTGTGATTTTACTAGTTATTATCTGTAATTATAAAAAAAAACTGAAAAATCTCTAAAACAACGGTCAATTTATCAAAAAAAAAAAAGTTTAAAAGTTATTTTTTACAATATAATTTTGGGGCTACTATCATATGTAGTTATTACACTATAAATCTTGACACTGGTGTATAATAACTAAAAAATTCCAAGATTCCATTGGTCTAGCTGGCGTTGTATTGGTCGGGGACTTTCACAAAAACCCAAGAGCACAAATCTGAAAGCTGGAGGACGTCCATTTAAACTGAAATACAGAAACAGTGTAATCTAAGTGCACAGAGACAGCTCTAAACAGGAGCAGAGCCGACTGGCACTGAGCGGGGCCCTTTTGAGGGAAAACATTAAAGAATCTGAACATAAAATGAAGAAATAATGCTCTTAAATTGATTAAAAATAGTAAAATAACTCCATACTGTAGCACAAACACTATAAAACCTCCTTTCTTCAGTTGCAGCTATAGCAGTGGAGCTGTCACTCAGTGCTTTTATCCTCTTGATTTCCTCAGTTTGCTGTTAATCGCCAACAAACACTCCGATCGTTTGGCCCTTCAGTCATTACATACGGCGCAGTCATTGTTACAGCGGTTCAGAACATCACCGACACCACTTCACAGCCACTCGTAAACGCTGTTGGCATCATAACAACTGTTGAGCAGCGTTTTTGAAACATCGCCTCCATCTCCGCGTCGCTCTTCAAACCACTCGTTCCCATTAAACAGTGCAGGAGCTTCATCGGCGTGGAGGACCGACGCTGTCAGCAACAACAAAATGTGAAAACTCAGAAACCCCAAGATACTCCTAATATTTTATTTTGGGTTGAAGATAAGTGATTTTGGCAAGAACTAAATGCATGAAGTTAGTTCAAGGTTCTAGTAAACAGGTCTAATGATGCATTTGATGCTTGACAAGTTTATTTTCCTTCAAAGAGAAATTCTTCCTATTTTTGTGCAGGCGATCTGGAAATTTGCATTGAAGATGTTTCTGTGGATCAATAAATATATGCACATATCTTCTTAAAATATGCATCTGTAAGGAGTTTTTAGAAGCAAGCTGCCAATATTTTATCAGGACGGTTGGCTTTAGATGCTACTGGAGATAATATCCTGGAGGTTTGGTGCGAGACAGTAATTGCTGCGTTCTGAAGAGCATATCAAGGAGCTGTTAGTAGAAAGAAATTGATCTGATTTTAAGGTAGACAGGTGTGTGTTTAGTGGCAAATACCCCTAAAAATGCATTATTTTACATTCTCCAGGTGATATTTCTGGATTTGTGTTGGTTAAATATGTAATTATTTGCTTTTATATATATTTCTGTCATTAGATTTTTTTGTTAAACGTACGTCAAACTGTAAAAAGCATTCAATACAATCAGCTTTCTGTCAGAATTATGTGTAGAAGAACACACAGATTTATTGTTTGCTAATCGCTGTGATGAGTTTGGTGGCAGCTGCACTCAGTTTCTGCATTTCAAACGAAGAATAAGCATCGATTTGAAACACGTTCCCACTCACTCCGCTCTGTTTTTTGTGCTTGAGTGTTTCCCCTGCACAGAATCTGAGATGCAGGACCAACCGGCAGAGATAATGCAGCGTTTGTTTTGTCTAATATAATGGGATTCAATAAGAAAAATACAGTGACTGAATAGATTCTGGCCATCTGGTGCTGAAATATGAGCCAGCATTTGAGGAGTAAGAGCGTTTTTCTCAGTGGAAGTAGCTCGTATGAGATTCAAACATAAAAAATATTCTACATTTTGCCTCATGATGGAGTAGCTTGTATATAATGTAAGTTTTTTTTTTTTTTTTATGAATTATGGCTTCATTTCAACCCCATCTCACAAAAACTATGGTTCTATACAACTAAACTGCTTCTCATTTACGTTTTCTTCAAGAAAGGTAAGAATGTGAAGTAGCAGGGATCATGTCCAGGTTCATGTCACTCGTGTAATTTCTCCATTTTGATCCACATGTCTCCTCTGGCTTCCTGCCTGTGACCCAGAAATCAATCATCTTATCATCTTGATGGATGTTTTAATTCCTAAACTGTATCTCTAGGTGGTGAATCCTCTGCAGGAGTGTTTAATATATAAAAGAGGCGGCACCAGCTGGAAAATACAATCCATGTCAGGAGCAGGACTGACTAATGTGTGTGTACAACATGTGACTCAGTGCTAGTATTCGTTTGTGTCTCACCTCTTTGGTACGTCACAGCATGAGTGTGTTAAATAAGAAGATGAAAATGTTTGACATCTGCACATTTGTGTCACATTCTGCCACGTTGTTAATTGAATTATGAGTAAATATATGCACAGAAACTACAGTAACAGAAGACAGATGATGCAGCTTTTCTAAATCCTTTCAAACCACAGCTTCAAAGTAAGGAGGTCTCATTTTGTTAAATACCTGTTGCTTCGAATTCTCTACTCGCCACTCAGATGGGAGGAACTAAGATGCAAAGAGAGGAGTCAAGGATGTACAAACTGAGAAATGAGAAGGAGGGTCAGACTTTAGTTTCATTTTCACTTGTTGTTTGGCTTAATTGAAGAAAATATTGTGTAAAAAAATTAAAGCGTTTTCCTCAAAATGTAATCAAGAGTTCAGTTTAGCCTTAGTCTAACCCTAACCCTGGCAATAGGTTATGGTGGGAAAGTGAGACCACTTGTCCCAGTCACCACCACTGTGGGCCCTTGAGCAAAGCCCTTAACCCCTGACTGCTCCCCGGGTGCTGCACCGCGGCAGCCCACTGCTCCTAGTATGTATAGTTAAGGTTAACTTTGAATAGGATGGGTCAAATGCAGAGAAGGAATTTCCCCAAGGGGATCAATAAAGGTTAGATTATTATTATACACATTTATATTTCTGGCTCACATATCTTACCTCATATTTCACTCCACTCACTTTCAGACTAAGAGCCTTTCAACTAGTGTGAAATTATCAGAAGTGCATTTGTTTAAAGCCAATTCCATTCAGTAACAAAGTGAGACCTCTGAGCAGCAACGTTTGTCCTCCCAGTTCAGCGTAAACATCGACCCTGTTTATCATTTTATTCCACCAAACACACAGTTCCATCACCTTTATCAGTGAGGCCAATTAAACTGTTCTCAGATAATTAATCTGGGCTCTGTGAGTCGTTTCTAGTAATTACAGCTCACATTCCCAGCTGAACTGCTTTACTTCTGTTTGAAGGCTGTTTAGCATTTTCCTGCAGTCTTCAGGTCCTGCTACTACGTTTAAATACTCGCTGTTTGCTCCAGACTGTGTTGAGGTCAGTCCAAAAAAATCTAAGTTTGATGATTTCCTGCCGTCTGATATAGACTCAAAAGCGTCTGTGGGATAAAACTTTGAACTCAAACACGCCTCTGACTCCTCATTAGTGTTTACAAGTGTTTCCTCGTATGTATTTTACTTGCTGCTAATTGGTGCGATAGCGGTTTGGGTTAGTTTGTGTGTTTTTGGCGGAGAATTAGCATCGAAAGAAACACACCCGCTGTGCTTTTGTATGTTTAAGTGTTTCCTCTGTGCAGAATCTGCGACGCTCGGCTCAACAGTGGAGATAACTCAAAGTTTGTTTTGGCTGTTTTAATAAGAACTGCCGCTGCAGAAAGGGCAGAGCAGGAATAAACAGTGCAGATCGTATTTTTACAGCAGTAAAACAACAGCAGAGACTAAACCGCCGATGTTTAGTTTCTGTCTACACACAGTTTTAAAGGTAACACAACCGGAGCAGAATGAACTATTGACTGACAGCCGTGCCCACATCGCACCAGGGGCTTGTTTCACACAAATAGGCTTTCACCACGGCTCGGATACTAACAAATAGGTCTTACTTCATCAATCCCCAAAGCTGTCTAGTTTTGGACTGTAGAAGTGATTCCTTGTGTGTTTTCAACGGATTAAGGTTGAGTTTAACCTGAAAGTAATGCGGCTGATTGAGGAAACCGCTTCAATCTGTACAGCTCTGTTCTCTCCAGCAGAAACATGTGTTTAGAGAGTTAAAGATGTTTACCAGCAGAATTTAATAGGTTGAAACTTTAGAAGATGTTAGCCTACAAATGGAGCCGTGTTGTCAGCAGGTCTTTGAAGCAGAATCCAGTTGCCTGAATAAGCTCTTAGAAGGTATTCAAACATCTTTTATCCATTTATCCATTCAAATATCAACTCTTAAAGCTCTCGATGCAGTTTATTATTACATCCTTAGGTTCAGGGTGGCTTTAGAAGGCTTCATTGTCTGCATTTTATTTTTTTTACTGGTTCTCAAGAATATGTGGTGCCTGAAAATCATCATGTCAGTACTGAGATTGCTGGCTTTTAATTATTATGCTTCAAATAAAGTGTTACAGTCTACAAAAGCTACTTAAATTATTCAATTTAACATTAGATTTGAATCAATTTAACCCGTTTAGCCCCAGAAATCAATCATTGGGTTTGAGATGCATGTTATCAGAGCCAGAAACTGTAAAAACCAAGATAAATGCTGGATTTTCAACTTTCTTACGATCTAAAAAATCATGATATTCCTTAAAAATCACTGTATTCTACATGTCCTGTTTGAAAATTCACTAAAATAAATACCAGATTCTGCAACCAAGTCGACATTAGCGGCTCAGCTGTGAACGACAGTCGTGACAAAAATGTATATACATAGAAAATAGGTGACAAGTATGAAAACAAATTAAAAATGTAAGTAGTAAAATATCTATAGCACATAACATATTTTGAGTTCTCTCTTCATCTAGTGATGGATGTGCTGTTTCCATCGAGATGCAGGATTTTATATTGCAGTAGAAAATGAGTCCACAGTCAGTAAAAATATTACAGGAGCAACAAAAATGCCAAGGAACTGGAGTTCAGAGGGTTAAACGAATACACGTGCTTTCTTTCAGTTGATGTCACCCTCTATGTTTACGTCCTTCGTCTGCTTGTTGTGTAGTTTGTTGATTTATACGGTGCCTTTTGTGTGCTGTTACTGTTTTATATATTGTGGTCAGGGCATCCTTGTAAAAGAGCTGCTGGAAAGTACTCAAAATGCAATATAATAACAAATCATTTCGGAGAATAAATAATTTAGTTTTATGCTGTATTATAAAGTTCTTAAAAGGTGTTAAATTACACATAGTGAACACTGCAGTAGCTCTGGGGCTAGCCCAGGAGTAGTATTCTATTATACCACCACTATACTGCTGTATATAAGTCCATCCATCACTTCTCTGTACATCCTTATCCTGTAAAGAGTCAGAGGAGCCGGAGCTCTTCCAGCACACACTGGGTCAAAGACAGTTATCAGTCTGTCAGGACACATAACACTTAGAACAAATCTGGCCTCATTCCATTAGACCATAGGTGGTAGGTTTGTGAAACTCTCCACTATCCTGGACAGGTTCAGAACCAGCAGCAACCTCAGAAACAGAACCTTAGACAGCACTCTGGTCGACTGTACAGTTATTTCAGGATCAGCCTCTTGTACTGTCGTCTGGCTTACTATTAAGTCATCTTAGAATCAGCACCACTGAAAGCACTCTTGTTTCTTATGGCTGCATTTCAATATCCGTACTCCCATACTATATAGTAAGCCAGAAAAAGATTTAGTATGTCCCAATACATAGTATGTTAAATATAGTATGCCAATTATAATTTTTTTAAATCCTCTGTGCAGCTACATTACCTACGTCGCAGTAAACAAACAGATGACAGTTCATTTTGCACTACAGGCTGCAGAGGTCAAAGTTAAACGCACTGTGTTATAAATATCATGGTGCATAGATAATTAGTAGGTACAGGTCCAAACAGTTAGTGAAAGTGTTTGACAGAGTTCAGTTTTCTTACGGCTCTGGGATGGAAGCTGCTTTTTCAGTCTCTTTGTCCCTGATTTGATGGATCAGTCTATCAAATACTATATATAGTCATTTTAATATTAGCACCCTG
>OMNN01001923.1:0-13290 GCA_900302755.1 Chromis chromis | reverse complement strand
CCTGTGACAGTAAAATAGAGGTAGATATTTGTGTTTATTTGCATGTGTGTGTAGCTTTGCCTTTGCAAGAGGGGCTTTTGGGGAGTTATAATTCTGTTTAAAATGATTCCAAACAGAATAGAATTTTAAATCGTCAGCAGCTGAATGTTATTCCACATTTTTGAATCAGAGCTCAAAATCTGCCATCACACACTCTGCCTTTTCAGATTTAACCTCATCACCCTGTGGTTTGCCTGCAATCATGCAGCCATGAGGTGATTTGATAGGAGTGATGATATGAAGGACAAAACACAGACAAATCATCATCCTTGTAAGGTGTCTAAAAGCGCTGTAGAGAATGCTGGAAGGACAGGACTAAAAAAAAAATTTTAAATTTAAAAAAAATCAAGAGCTCGGGGCTGATTATAATGAACTAACGATGACACTGCTTCTGCTGTAAGGTGATGAATGGATCTCACCATGTTCAAAGGTTTGAGGCAGAGCTATGCACGCACAATACTCTGGGAAAACGAGAGAAAAGAGTATTTTAAGGATACTTGAACATGCTGTAACAGCCATACATAGTCAGTGTAGCAGAGTGTCTGAGCCTGTAGAATGACAACCCTCATCTATTATGAAGAGGAACGCTGCAACAGGTAACACAGGGGTCAAAAGAGCTTGGTATATGGTCCATGTTTGTAGCCTATTTATGATGTGGGTCATGTGGAGAGTCTGCAGTTAATTTTATTTTTTATTTTTTTTCAAATACATGCTTGGCTGTGAGATGTTCTATAATTAAGCTTAAGATGCATCTTTAAATCGTCCGTTTGAACAATATATTCAAAGGCTGTTTGTGGTTGTAAGTAACCGTGACTCATTATCTTGTTACAAATGTCCATCAGCTGTCTCCCAGGAGTCTCTCAAACCCGCAGCCCTGACATCAAACAGCATTTACATGACCGGGAAGTGTCCAGGGAAGTGTGTGGAAACGACTGAAAAATGATGACCAGCCCCTGCTGCTGCTGCTGCCGCCGCCACACAGGGCTGCTGGACGCATCCTGCTTCAGCGTGGGGTATGTGCGCCAGGCGCCGAGGAGAATAATCTGTTTACAGTGTGTGCGTTGATGGTCATTTTTTATGATGTTGTTTAATCCACATTGGAGGAAAGACAGGGGGGAGTGGGCTTTTTGCAGCAGAGCCCCAGACAAGCTGGCTCCAGTGGCCATCTCTGTAGGCTATGGGCTTCTCTATTTGAACAGGGAGACAGGTGTAAATCTCTCCTGCGATCTTTACTCTGCACTCTGCGCGACACTCACCTGAAGGTAAATAAATGGTTTATGGCCAAGTAAATGAACCACCTCTCTCGTTTTGTGGGCTCGTGCGCAGAGAAAGAACAGCCCCCGCGGGGTGGATGTCATTGTCATGCGCTGAGGTGTACAGAGGGGAAAAAATGGCCATTGCGTAAAGTTTACGCAATAAAAAGCTATTCAAAATAATGCAGGAAACGCATTACGCAATGTGCTTTAGAATACATAATTAGGTAATAATTTTCAAAAATAGGCTACACCTTTAATATATTTGAAGCTTTTCCTGAAATTAAAAAATAAAGTTGAGTGCGCAAACGCTTCCATGTAAGATTTTACGCACGCAAAAGTGTGTAAAGCTGAAAGCAGGGGATAAAGACTTGAAGTTACAATAAATTAAAGTTGTTTTTTTAAAAGCTGCCACATTTACACTGAATATTGACTATATATTGCCTATTTTCTGGCGGATGTACGTGGTAACACTCTCGCGCTTAATTATTCTAAATGGATTGATACCCAAAGGTGATCTCAGGATCACATCGACACATTGTCTTAACACCTTACGTCACGCAAAGTGTGTGCCTCGGTGTATATGTGTGTGTATGTGTGTGTTTGCAGGGAGAGAGCAAAGGGAGAAGGGGGGGCTATTATACCAAAGTTCTGCAAAGTAGGTCTGTGCCATTCTTGATTAGGGATTGTTCCCAAAAGATGGTTGCAGACATGAGATAATGAGGTCCTGTGATAACGCGGGCCTCCTTTAAGTTTTTCCCATGAATCGAGACTGTCGCCAGTCCACAAAACGGCACTGTGCATCGGCACCACGCTACTCACTTCTCATTTGTCGAGCACAAAAGCTGATCCACCCCAAATCCGCACTAACAAACCAGGGACCGGGAGCAAATCATATAATGTTCAATCGTATTCACTTCTCCACTAATTAACTGGAATCCCACCTTATTCTTAAATACAGTGACCAATTAAACTGCCATGTATGCCAAAGGTCTCTGGGGCCACACTCGGTCGCCAGGAACATTTGTGAAGGTCTGCGGCTTCACTATAGGCAATGGATCTTATTAGGTGAATGCCCTCAGCAGGAAAGGTTACGGGCTTTTTCACTGCCCTCGGCTGGAAAACTAAGATGTTTCCTAATCGGATTTTAATTGGTTGGTTGGGTGGTTGGCTTGTGTCCCTTCGTTGTGCGCAGTGGGATGAATCTGATGTTAGTATTTCAGCGCGGATTCCTCATAAAGGGAAAGACAGACACAGGCTATTGGGCAGAATAATGGAATCTAAAGTTATCTATAAACTGTGGTATTTTATAAATGTGCAGGAGTAAAGTCAACAGGTGTGAACAGAATCCATTTCCAAAATTACAATTCTGACACGCTTTTAAGTGTAAAGTCACACAGCTGCAACCCTTTTATTGAAACCCTCCCTCGGTCTGCTTTACCACTGTAAAACACAATACCCTAAAATATAGTTATGAAGGCCGACATAACCGCAAATGACCATCAATCTAACGCTTAGCCCCAGTGAAGGGGGCACAAGCACATTTCTCCCTGGCAAATATAGGCTGGGTTTTTTTTTCTTTTTCTTTTACTACAGTTGCACGAATCCAGCCTCCTCCATGCATATTCGAGGTTACTGCAAGAGTCCTATAAGTTAAGCCAACCAGGTTCAGCTTACGTTCAAATACCCCTCCTCATTACCCCAAAAAATGTCTTTATGCAAAACATGTGTAGGGACTTCAATAAATGAAAGCACAGCTCCTAACCGCATCCTACTTATTTTGATTTTCATGTGGTTTTCGTGTATTGTCTAACTTAGTAAATAGGCCAGGCTCATATTTCAAATGTCACAAGTCTCTGACGACTTGCAATTTGAACATGAAAAAGCAGCAAAGGCAAACAGCTAGTAAAAAAAAAAGAAGAAGAGGAAAAAGAAAAAAGGTGGCTCTGAAACTGTTTAACTTAAGTCACATCTAACTTATAATAGATCTAAAGGAGGATTTTTTTTAAATTCCATGTCGGTGGATATAGCTCAGGGCAGACTATAAGATGGCAAACTGGTAGTTTTATGTTAAATGTAACAGACAATTAGGCTAACTGGTATATCAAGCACAGTAGGCTTTTTTAAATTTCCCGAACAAAGCAGCAATGCGCGCAGATGTCAGTGTGCACCAAGCCAGACAAACCTGTTGATGCGCAACGCCAGTAGCTATATTAAAGCAAAGACACAACTTAATGAGGTTTCAGTGGAAGCACGTAATAGATTTAAACATATTTAAGTGGCTCTGCTCGATTTGTGAATGTAATCCAAGAGAGAAATTTTTAAAAAGGACTGTAGGGATGGTGCGTAAACTTGATTCTAGAGTTGCAGAAAATAATAACAATGAATATATAACTTTACATTTGCTTTAGGAAGTAAGTGGTTTTCTACTCTTAAAAATATTTCTAAATATTTATATGCATCCACCACATGAAATAGATTTTTAATATTTTTTATGTTGCTGAATTCTAATAAAAGAAAAACGTCAAATCCAAGCTGCGTAATGCAAAGCGCCATAGCCAGAGGAGCTTTCCGCAAACATTTACAAGGCATTATAGCTGCAGCAGTTACGCAGGGATCCATCCATCGCACAGAGGAGCATGTGGGAGATTCAATTGACCGCACTCAACTTTGCCGCCGCTTGAGCTTGCCGCATACACTTCAAATTGTTGTTCTCGCTACTGACAAAACCGTTAATTCACCCAGAAACGAGAGGTCAAGTTTCAGCAAGAGCAGAAAAAAAAAAAAGTGGTCGAGAACTTACAGGAACATTTGTGTCAGATCGCAAACACACTGAGAGCTCTCATGTACCCTGAGCTTTAAAATCTCTTTTAAATCTTAAAAACATTGAACACCTGTTGCTTTAATTTATCTTTAGGCCTATGCATATCCAAAAGGAAACCAAACAAGTCTGAGTTAACAGAAGCTGAGTCAAACAAGACAGTTTCAATCATGAATTCCCTCAAAAACGTCCCCAAAACACACATTGAAATGAACAAGAGATAATCTGACAACAATTCTAAATATTGGTGTTTCATTTTGAAAGAGGCTTTTTTGTCATAAATAATTAAAAGTTTAAAATTAAACACTAGGTTTGTAATATTTTAAAGAAAGGAACAATTAGTTTTATTTTTTTTTATTAAAGTTCCAACATTTTCTGATTTATTTTTACACCTTAAAACCTGCACATTTGACCACTACGAGACCGCACAATGTGAGAAAATATGTTAAACCAAACACTTCCAAACATTTCTTTAGCTCCTGCCTCACCTCCTCAGCAGAGTAAAACAATGTGGGATGTGGTGCAGCACTGAAAAGGGTGGATTATAGGCTCAGGCCTGCACACAGCACCTGTAGGGAGTGGCTGGAGAATCCTTCCCAAAATAACCCAGAAAACTTATCCCAGCAGGTTTGCAATGAGGTTCAACAGGAAAAATGACAGACCACCTGAGGCACAAATCCAAGAAGACCCGGCTTACCTCGAGGGGGAACTGACACCTAAGTTAGTTTTTACAAGGTCATTTAGGGATGGGGCGCACTGCTGTTTATTTAGCAGAGCTGTGCTGCAAAATTCCTTAAATACATTTCCCTTGAAGCCACACTCACAGCTATGATGTGGTCCGTCTGAGAGCAGACACACAATGCCTGAAACCGCTTTATTTCCTACTGAATGTCTATCACAGTACTTACCACTGGATTTACTTTAAAGATTGGTATTGCTCCTGATCCATTTACCTCAACCACCATTCTCGGTCACAAAACGTCTGATTGCGGGACAGAGAGACATGAAAGACACGTATTCAACCATCCCGTCAGTGGAAATCAGTGCTGGTTTCTTTTACCAAGCCTTCCAGACTGCATGGCACTTGCCTTTCCGCCTATGGTTTTCCATTTCAAAGCCCTGTGTCTCCATGTAAATACCAAAACACAGTAATCCAATCTGACCCCATTGCAAATTTTCCAGAAACTATTGGGGGGTAGTGGGGTTGACATGAGCCACACACTTATCCCACTTAACCTCTAGAGAGAAGCCTCCCTAACCCCATAGTCCAAGATTCTTTTGGTGGAGGAATGCACTGCTTTATACCACTCTCCTCTTAAAAGCACTGAGTCTTGAGGTTGTGCTCCATGGCGAAAATCCTAAAACTTTGCGAGACTCTAAGCAAAGCCAGGGCCAGTGGCGGGGAAGCTAAATAGACAGCAGATACCCACATTAGGGCACCTCCCCGCCTTGCACTCTGCAAACCCAAATATTTTTTGATTCCAACCCAAAATAGTTCCTAACTGGTGCCTCTCATGAACATAGCAGGAACTTATTTATACTGTGCTAACTTGATGACAAATAACCTGAGGATTTTTCTGTTTCCCATTTGCTATTGTTTGCTTTTTAGCATGCAAAACTAGTTCCAGTGCGATTCTCGGCGCACAGAACACAAGGGGGGGAAAGATGCTTATCTCCCATGTTGGCGAGTGGTGGCACGTAAGGCAAGCTAAAGACTTTTGACACATGGTCCACATCTGAGGCATTCGCCATGAGTATCTTGATCACACAGCTTGTAGCGGCGGAGAAAGCCTGACGGCTGTTTATGGGGTTGAGCAGACAAATCCCCTGCATTATGCTCTACAGGTGATGCATGCCACTGGATTGGTTTGTTCTAATAGTGCCGTGTATAATGTACTTTCAAAACGCAGCTGTCACTCCTTAGTCTATTCTACAGCAACCGGCGATAATGAGCATGAGCTTGTTTCACATGAATAGGAACCATTAAGCAACCTTTTAGTGGGCCCCTAGTCAAACAATGCAAACATTTTTTTTATAAAACACAACATATACTCTTGATTTCTGCCTTAAATATGAGTCTGTAAAACTCCTAAACATGAATATTTATCATATTTAGAATGTGCAGATGTAAAAATGGGTCTGTGACAATGGATAGTTTCAAGATATCTGATGGATTCACTGATCTGGTATTACTTTTTCACAGTGAATTTATGAATGAATCAGTTTTTATTTTTGTTACATCTCTGTGGCCTTTTTATCATCAATACCGTCATATTCACATAACGCATCATAAGCCAGACATGCCATTTTCATCTTTCAATTGCCTCCTCCTTAACTATGTGGTAATAAGTTAAAAGTTATGAGCCTGCCTTGCTGTTGATGAACAACCTCAACCATTGGAGCAAATGTCTCCCCAGCACACTACCATTTTCCCTGTCAATCTGTAGTCAATGCACCTCCGTCAATAAGCACATCCCCTAATTAACTAAAATAGTATTTCATCAATACCCATAACTTGCCAGTGCAGGAATTGATGAGAGCAAGGGTTGACTTGACTAAAAACGCCTGACAGGGACATTTCATCGACAGGTAAGGAGTTTATCATTCTTCCAGCCAATTGACTAAAACATGTGTGTGTGATTCGGGAAAGTGCATTTTACAGTCCGCACTCTTTTGGGGCAATATAGCCTCACTGGATCAATTTTAGCCCCACCTAAATCTTTGAGGTAAATGGCCTGCATTTAGAAAGTCATTACGCTGTCAATTGAAGATCTCCCGCTCCACTTTGTGTCAGGATGCACATAATAAAGTTTGGAGTCATTATAGTCGTTGAATTTACTAATCTTGTGATGTTTCCTTTCCCTATCATGTCGTGTTAGGGCTGATGACTCTCACCAGACAATCTCCTCCATTCAGGAGCGGTGCCACCAAGTCTGTCCTTGCTTATCATTAACAATCTGCAAATAAACAGGACAGCATACATTACATCACTTGCAGCTCCATGATCAATTCCAGGAATGTCTTTGAAGCTTTGCTTAATGAACCTACACAGTGTGGCTGTTGTGTGTAGTCAGGACATGGAAGCTTTATAACCCATGACCTTAATGCAGTTTTTTTTTCTCCCTTCATTGATAGTATTGTGAGGTTAGCAAAGGGATTAAATAGTAATAGGAATATTCAATAAAGGCACATTATGGCTGCAGCTGGAATTAAGGTCAGAGCAGGAGCACGTGAGAGCAGTTGCTTTTCCATTTAAATTCTCACATCTTGCAGCATATTCTTAAAGGATAATTCCTGTAAAGTGTGTGGACAGTGGTGCGTGATGCTTTTGCATATCAGACAGGTTTAAAACACAAGCCGCTCCTCTGTACAATGCAAAAAAAAATCCCCCACCCACGTGGAGTGAGAAATTTTAGAGGCTGTCCAGTCAAATATACTACCCAGTTTGATTTTGATATGCATGATCTGTGCAGATGTATAAAAGGGAAGCGCTGACAAAGTTGGCTTCATCAATCAGTAGTGTCAGCTCAGACCTTTTTTATAGCCTCTCCAAGTCCCTGAGAGCCCTAACCCTGTAAAAGTTTATATAGTGTATTGACCATTCTCTACTTGCTTAGCTAATGAAGCCAGCTTGGCCACAGAGCCTGAAACGCTGCCACAGTGTCAACACTGCTTCCTATTTGATGACACCTTCCACTAAATTGAAATGTGCTGCTAATGGGGGTGAGTGTTTAAAGAAGAATAAGCCCCAGTAATTGACACAGACCTGACCTCAGTCACACAGCGAGAAGACTGCAAGGTCCCACGCAGCACCTCAATGTTTGGGGCTGATACCATGTAAAAGATTTAGCTACTGGCTTCAGCTGCTAGAGCCATGAGAGATTTCCATTCAGTCGGAGGCTGCTGTAGCTTATCAACAGCGTTGCATTTGTTTTCTATAGCAAATCAATAACACACAGCGCATAAGCCAGATATTCTTGTGTATCTCCCCTGGGGAATATACTGTATATGCATGCAGACCACTCCACTTTACACACATGCATACACAGGCAGAGTGCACATACACAGGCAAGAGGGGCTGTTTTCTAAGACAACACCTATGATAAAGACTGCATTGGGTATTTCATTTTAATAGACAATATAGAACAAACAAAAGCTGCATAACAGGATCCCAGTGGTCTCACTAATACTTGCAGGCTTGAGCAGTGCTAAATAGATATTCAGTTGAAGTTAATGCTTCCATTGCCTCCTAGAATGTGGCCTTAGGCTTCAGCTGACTTTTTCAAGCCCCAAACTTCTGAAAATATAGGCTTCCATACACTTCTAACAGCCAGTGTGCAACAAGTACATCACACCTTCTAACATTATAAATTTCCAAAGATTCTGGCCAGACTGCAGATGCATCAATATTGCATTAGTGATGAAAAAAAAAATATTGAAGGAGCAAAGTAGGAATGCTGCTTTTGGAAGAGTTTGCTCTGCATGGCCCCCCCTCAGCCAGGACTTTGAGATCCATGCTTGGGTCCTCGGAGACAGACAACTGACTGAGAATTGATGGTCAATGTTTATCCAAGTTGACTGACTGGCCACGGCTCTCTAGTTTACTTGTGAATTTGGGGTTAAATTGCATTTTAGAGAGAACTAGCGTGGCATTGTCTGATGCGCATCTAGACGCTTTGCAGAGAAACATTGTTATTGCAGCAAATAATGAGCCACGTACGTCTAATTGGTGTTTCAGCTGAATAGATCAGATGTATTCATATCATTGGCGTAACGCATGCGACTTACTGCAGCCCAGATCTGGGTTGGCTTCAATGTTACAGAGGATAGAAAAATAGATTGTGACAGCACAGTCTGCTTTATACAGTGCAGCCGAAAAACATTTGCAGATTGCATGAAAAAATCTGCCTTGTATTGTCAATAACACCTAGTTTGCGCAGTCTGTGCGACTGTCACTTTGCAGAGGGGTACAGTAACGGAGTTGCTTCCCAGAGACAGTTGTGCCGGGAATGCGTGCTATATTTAACAGCTCAATTGATTGGTATGATTCAAAACACAGACGTTTTGGTAGAAGACGTGACAGTGCAGAAGCGCCAGTGAACGCATCCTCACTGAACTCTGCTCCTCTGGCTGTTTGCGCGCAAACGTGTGACATGAGGTCAGTCCGCAACTCTGGTCAACTTGTGTAAATTTAAAGTCAGAATGAAAATATCCACGAGTTAGAGACGTTTTAACACATGACCACATCTGCATGTTTCCTCACTGGACCACGGCAAATTAATTTCCAAACAATATCCACAACAGACTCACTCAAATCCAAATGTAGGCTGCAGAGGAAAAGTAGAAATGAATTGCGTAATTCCTTATTTCCAAGATGACAATATAAGAAAAATGACAAGTATCCATAAGAATTATCAAAATAAAATATTAAATCAGTATAAATAACAATGACTGAACGTTTCGTTGGCGCCATAGCATTCTTTAATAACAATACATGAACGTATCATAAAGCGCTTCATCCGTCATATTTTCCTGCGCTTTGATTTCAAATGTTGGCAACTCTGCTGCTTTTCTGCGCAGTTAAATCTGTGCAGACTCTTCAGTTGAATCATAAAATAATTATAATTATGAGTGGACAAAACTGTGTTCAAAGCGCACGGACGCGAGCCGGGACAGAAAGGGGGAAGTCGGCAGCGCCACTGATCACAACATCGCGCCGGCAGAGCGGCCCGGTTTCCCGGCTTGGCTCGTCCGCTCGCTCTCCCCCTCTCGCTGGGTCTCACACACCGACCGATAGCGCAACTTCTCTAACGATGTTGACATATTCACACAACACTGACTGGAGCAGGGTGGTGTTTCACGGCAAAGCCCTTTTGAGTTTTCCAAACACCTTTTTATAAGTCTGAAGTCTGTCCCCTCCACCCAACCACGCCTACGCAGCCACACAATTGGTCCGAAAGCGTCAAAGAGCCAATCAAACGGAGCGCTGCTACTCGTAACATGCAACACATCCATACAGTATGAAGCCCTATGGGCCACAGAGGCGCTAGGAAAATCACGGAGCTGGGACCTTACCACCTCTCTCTCTCTCTCTCTCTCTCTGGCCGTCAGCGGACTCCTTTCTCTGAACACGTCTTTCTCTGAAATGTGTGTGTGCGCGAACTAGAGAGGAGGAATAAAGTGTGTGTGTGCGTGTGAGGGTGCATGTCCGGAGCAAGTAAAGGCAGGGGGATTATTCGGCGCTATCGAAATATTTCAACACGTCGCCCTCGCTGCAGGACTGAAGCCAATAAGAAGGAACCCTTTTTAACAGGAATGCCGATATTGTAAACAGCAGCAGAAGAGAAAGAATGCGCCGCAGTCAATTAAGTGACTCACCCCAGTTGGTTTAATTCGACTTAATGTCCGAAAGCCAGCGAGACACAGAAGGTGTCCGATGCGCGTCAAGCTCCGAAGAAAATCGCTCCCGCAGCACTCTTGAAGATTAATGGAGAACATTTTTACATTTCACTTTGCAGACTTTTGATCAGAATACAGCAAAGGACTGTAGATTCCTCGGCAACTTGTGAACAAAAGTAGTGGATGTCTGTTCCTGTCGAGGTTGAAGGAGGAATTCCCTAAGCTTTCCAGCTTCAGATTTATTTTTTTCCTCTTTTTTATTTTGTCCTCACGTGCTGCTCCCGTACGCAGGCTCCACTCTTGTAAGAAATATTGTTCTCCATCCAGCCCAGTCGTCTACAGTTGTTAACTGCACTTGGATGAACTTCCTGATGAGAGATCCAGTCATACAAGGATCAAGTATGGCATATCATCCGTTTATACCTCACCGGGGTCCGGAATTTGCCATGAGTGCAATGCTGGGTCACCAGCCTCCTTTCTTTCCGGCCCTGGCTCTCCCTCCCAGCGGCTCCCTCTCGCTGCCGGGCGCCCTCGGAAAGCCGATCATGGACCAGCTGATGGGAGCCGCGGAGACCGGCTTGCACTTCTCCTCTCTGGGGCACCAGGCTGCGGCCGCCCACCTCAGGCCTCTGAAGACTCTGGAGCCTGAGGAGGAGGTGGAGGACGACCCAAAAGTTCACCTGGAAGCCAAGGAGCTTTGGGAACTCTTCCACAAGAGAGGCACTGAGATGGTGATCACCAAATCTGGAAGGTGAAATATAATTTTCTGCGTCCTCTTCCTAAAAAAACGTAGCGTATAGTCTATCTGTTGTGCATATTTAGATTGTAGCATTTATTATTATAATACACAGATACACTGCTTTAATTTAGATATTCTCTCCAGTTATTTCATGCAGTCTTTTTACTATTACTCTAATTTGTAATAATTTGCATTAGTGCATAATTGCCCCACATGTCATGCAAATATGACCTTTAGTGCACATCTCAGTTTTCACTACAAAATAAAAACACGACCCAAAACTTTCTACAGATATTTTTTTAGCGTAATAGGAAAAAAGTGAAACACAACCTTCAGACAAAGTGAGAGTTGTGTGTTCCTGTAGCCAGTGTAGATCTGTGGGGAAACAGTTTGCCAACATGTCTGCAGTGATGATGGCAAATAGAAAATAATAAAAAGGATTAAGCATGCGGCTGCTGCTGTATCATTAATGTTAAGCCACGCACACGTTTTGATATTAAAATGTGGCTCGCTTATAATCCCTCTTGTTACTTCCACGCTCCTTTTGTCCAAAGTTTGGCTGACGGATTACTCCATTAAATGTGTCAACTTTGAGTGCGTAAAGCTCTGACAAAATTATTTTCGTCATCACCACAGTGACAGTATGCAAAGATGGCTGCTGTGTCTGCGCGTAGGCCTTCCAGTGCGTTAAAACTACACATTCATTTAGTGTTTACACGTCGTCTCACGGGCAAATCGGGCATATATGCTGTTGGAGGGAGACTACATTTATTTAGAGTTGCACATATGACGGTTACACACTTTATCGGCTGACTTATCTCCAGCAGATAAATAAATAGCAGCCTGTTGGCTACTTGTTAAAGCGACACGACACACTTCTTATAATGAAAAGCATATAGAATTTATGTTTGGCTAAAAAATGACAGCTATTCTTATATATTGCTGGATATTTTACCTAAACGTTTTATTTGCCACCCCGCTCACGGTTTGTTTTCCTGTGTCACAGGCGAATGTTCCCCCCGTTCAAAGTGAGGTGCACCGGTCTGGACAAGAAGGCCAAATACATACTGTTGATGGATATAGTTGCAGCCGACGACTGCAGGTACAAATTTCATAACTCCCGCTGGATGGTGGCAGGAAAGGCCGACCCCGAAATGCCAAAGAGGATGTACATTCACCCGGACAGTCCGGCTACTGGCGAACAGTGGATGTCAAAAGTCGTCAATTTTCACAAACTCAAGCTGACAAACAACATCTCCGACAAGCATGGATTTGTAAGTTCAACTAATGTATGTCAATTTTCCTATTTATCAACTTACTGCTTGAGTAGACACATGTCTTAATAATTCACATTTGATGGTTGTGTTTTGGTTTATTTACGCACAGTTTATTTTGTTGTTGATGTTTGAGGGGAGGAAATAAAAATGCCATTATGTTGAGTTAATCTTATTTATAATCCAATTTGGAAATTATTATAATCTTGAAGCTGCAGATATGGCCGAATCTGTCCATTTTCTGTAAAGTCACCTCTCATTTTAAATCAAAGTTAACATTTTAACAGTGTGCGTAATGCTCGGATTCTGTACCAGCGATCACAAATGTCAGTGTGACATAAACTGTGCGTAAATCTTTTTAGCTGTGTTTTAATATTCTCTATAATTTATAATTTTTTTCTGACTGTGTGTTGCAGACCATTCTTAACTCGATGCACAAATATCAGCCTCGATTTCACATTGTGAGGGCCAACGATATTCTCAAACTCCCATACAGTACCTTCAGGACTTATGTTTTTCCTGAAACGGATTTCATTGCCGTGACTGCTTATCAGAATGACAAGGTAAGGACAATTATTGCTCAGAGGCCTGAAGTTATATCCAGAATATTTTTATAAAATAGAGCTGGTGTGTCCCTCTGCCCTGTCAGACGCGCTTTCCTCTCTGTCTTTCATGCTCTGCACCATTTTGTTGTCATAAAATATGAAAGACGTCATAGGCTATTTGTTTGAGGCTGTGAGAGTGGAGTATCATAGTGGGGTGGGT
>OMNN01001921.1:0-12331 GCA_900302755.1 Chromis chromis | reverse complement strand
CCCCCAACCCCTGATTTTCTCACTGTCGGCTCTGATCTCTAATCATAAATGAACTGTAGATCAAGAGCAGGGACAGTGGTCCACACCCCCGTCCCCTTGGCTAGGATCATGTAATCACAGGGCTCTTGGCAAGTAAGAGGCCAACAAGCCTTTGAATGCGAAATGACTGTACCTCTAATGCATCAGCCATCTCAACTTTGAAGAGCCATTTTCTGGCAAAAGGGGGTGATATCACAGGTAGGAAATCAGGTCACCAGCACCACCACCACCATCATCATCTTTACAATCATTATCTCCTTTCTCATCCAGCAGCGTAATTGAAAGCAGGACCTTTTATACAATTATTTTCATTTGCCGTTCGTCACCTAAAAAGCAAAAACTTGCCACAGTGATTTCTGCCCTGTTATGCACTTTGACTTACCCCGCCCTCGTGGAAACTCTTACCAAATGCACTGCCGACACACAAAATCTAGGAGGCGCAATATGCATTGTGGAGAGACACAGGTCAGCCTTTCTGGCACAGGCCTACCTGTCAAGTGCTGCTACTTGTGCCGAGCTCTGCTAATGGACCGCTAATAGAAGTGAATGTTGCACTGTGAAGCTCCCCTGTAGTTGAGAGTGTCACACAGGGTGATTAATGACACACTCTCCTCTCCTCCCATGTCCGTCCCTGTCCTCGCTTCATATCTCGCTTTCACCCTTCTCTCTCTCTCTCTCCACTTCAGCCTCCAGTCCTCCCTTTTCCTCTTCACTCTTCACCTCTAATCTTTCGGTGCCCTTTTTTTTTGGCGTCCTTGTGATCTCCTTCATCTCACCACTTCTCTTTCGTCTGCCTCTCCGGAAAGGAGCAAGATTTTTAGCTCACAGGAATCTGAAATCATTATTACACTTCCCCACAAGTCAAGCTTAATTGCAAAACTCTATCCAGTATGAGAGCAACCAACAAAAGTGGCATGGAAATGTCCCAACATAAACCTTATTAGGAAGGAAAAAAAAGTTTAGGTTTACTTCACTTCATCAGTCCAACAGGCTGGTCAGAGAGCAAATAAACAAAACTGAGGCAGAAAGGCTTTTAGAGCAATACTGACAGGTCATGTTCCCTGTATTGTTGTTTGGAGACTTTAACAACCTGATGAGTAATTTACATCCTGCTTTTATGTACAAAGTAAACATGGGTGGGTTTTGTGGGGCTTAGTGGACTAAATTCAACTGATATTAGACATCATTTATAAAAATAAAACTCAAAAATAATACAAGGATTTAGTATTTCTCCACCAGATTTACATTCTCACACTATGATGAAGGGTCTAAAATAGCAAAATCAAAGGAAATACAGTTTACTAATGAGGTATTTAAGTAAAATTATACAATAATCACCATTTTGTAGCATTTTTTGGTGGCTGGTCTAAAATGTCTGAGTCAGGTAGGGTTGAAATATAAGACAATCTGGACTCGTGACCCAAGCATATGAAAAAAATCCTCACTACAGGCCCGTTTACAGCGACAGTCACAGTATTTGCCTCCATCAGCACAGCGCCAGATATCCTCAGCCACCAGATGAGTGCAGGACTGTTCCCAGCCCGCCCCAAAAATAGCAAACCGCGTATATTTTTCGCTTTCATAACAATAGTATATGACATCAAGTGGAGCAGGGAAGCAAACTCAGCAGCCACTTTTCACAGTAATTATCACTCACTACCACGCTCCGTCTGTGGCTCAGCTAGCAACCAGCGTGCAGCTCTGACCCCGCTCAGCCAAACTGTGTACACTATTTTACTTTGCCCTCTTCCTTCACCTATCACAACTCAATCTTAATTTCCCTTCAGCTACATAAAGTTGTTTGACTTTAAATGTGTCGGTTCGCGAACGCCGGCTAAAGGCTATCATAGGAGGTAATTTAAACGTGCTGCTCCTTACGCACAATGCGCTCATTGTGCGGCCTGTTTATATAATGACCGCAATGGTTGTAACGTTAGCAGGCCCAAGGGGGAAGCCCGTTAGAAAAATAATGATGAAAAAATAACATGCATTCTTTCAGCAGGAAAATGGCAAAGTCGTACTGTGCCACTGAGTCCTGATATTTTTTAATCCATGTATATTAAATATCCTTTAACTTTTCCCCTCCATAAAGAACCCTCGGAGGGCACATCATCATCAGAGAGTGGAGAGGCAGCAGAGACAGGAACGTGGTGTGAGGGGAAGAGAGGAGGACGGAGACGTTGAGGGCAGCACTGTGGAAAAAGTGAACTAATCCCAGGAAGGCCAGCACCCATGTACGTATCCACTGCCGAACACAGCGATGCACTATATAAAATGCCAGCGTTAAGGTCAGCCACGAAAATGGAAAGAAATCGAGAGAGAAAACACCTTTAAATGCGACTTTCTACCTCTAATCATACTTTAAACTCCATGTCTTAAGTTGCTCAAATCCTCCTTTAACCCACCTTCTTGCTTTTTTAACCACTTTCTCCTAAAATCTCTAAAGAAACTAGTGAATCCTAATGTTTCAGTTCCACTCATTAGGACTAAAAACACATCCCTTTATTAAATTAAGCATTCCACATGTTCCCATCACAACTCGACATCCTCAATCGACTTTTTAAAACAGACACGGAAGTAACCGCTCAACTACGCCACTGCCCTGGAAATAGCAGGAGTGCATCCGTTCCTGCACCAAGGGTTCCCAATCAAGCTACTGTCACAGAGCTCTCAGCTACCTTTCTGGCAGCTCCTCGCTTATATCTGTCTCAACCTGTCTCCTTTGTCGAGGGTTCAGCACGTTAATGAGCACTCTCATTTCCCCAGTACTCACATGGAATGAGAAAGTCCTCTGGAAAAGTCAAAAAGTAAAAAATAAACCGCTGCAGCAGGATGAAATGCGATCGCAGCTATATGGAAAAATATGACTCCAAAAACAAAAATATGCAGGGTTGGAAGGGGATGGGGTTACCAGCAGAGGGCTGGGTAAAGCGAGCCACTTTAATCACCAGTAGTTTTACACTGAAGAAGTGACTCTCCAGCGATTTGGAAATGTGTAGAGCTCATCAGTGCCCCAAAATAGCGAGGCCCATTAATTAGGCTCAAACAATGTTCTCCTGCTGTATCGACTTCTTAATGGACAGAGAGGAACCTTGTTCGTATTCCCCATCTAGTCAATGACACAGAGCTCTCTGGGGGTTTTTGGAAGGGGTATTATGTCATCTCACCCTGCCCTTCAGAAACTGGACCTGCGCTGTTTTTCACTCTTCCTCTCCCTCTTTCGCTCATTAACTATGTAGGAGTGAGATGAAGGTCTGGAGCAGCTAGATAAGGTTGCTCACAGACCCTCTTCCCTGTCTGGGAGATGTGCTCAGACCTCCAATTGAAGCTTGCGTTGCTTCCATTTAAAAGAAAATACACGTCAGGGTTCATGAAGGTAGAAGTGGAACCCAGAAATCTGCTCATTTTCCCCTCATCTCATCGTGTTATTCCACAAAGACGAGACAGGCCACCTACCTTAATTGCAGAGACATACACTCATGCACAAACACAACCTTCACACACATGGGCTCCTCTTAGCTGCCTTTGTTTGACTGACAATCTCACTCAGGAGAGAGCAGATTAAGTAAATGGCTTCAGGTGTTGTGGCATTATCTCAGTGTTTTCTAGAGCTGACAGCTACCACGGTTTACAGAAAACATCCCTCAACAGAGATCCGAAGGAAAAGGCTGAAGTTTTAAGTGATCCTACTGGCTCAGATTATGCATGGTGGGATAATTAAAACTGATCAGTTGTATTGGAAATGAAAATTGCCTCCAAAACTCGACTATTTTGAATTAAAGGAATACTGATTATACCAGGACTCTGAAAGTCAAGACTATTTAATCAATTACTAGCTTCACTGGACTTTATCATTCATCAATATTGAACACTTCATTTTAGAATTAAGCTATTTATAGCAATGCCAAATCAAGACTCACCAAGAATGAATGATAGTGGATCAATGAAGGTTCGGCTTTCTTTACTTAATTAACTGAAGTCTAATTTTGGCAACAATTAGCATTTAAATCACACTTATTTTTACATTTACAGCAAATAATCTGTATATTATATGTTACCATGATTCAAAATAGGATAATTAGGGTTTTTCTAAATATTTTTGGATATGCAATTATATCTGTAAATGTGCAAACCGTTTTGTGCACTATATCTTTTAAAGGTTTGGGGAGATGTAAAAGAGCAGCAACAATATGGGCTCATTTTCATTTATCCCCAAAGCTCTGGAGCAGTAATTCTTTATTCCTTTCCTTAGAGAAACGGCAGTAATGACTGTTTCTGTTTCCAAATGCCATATGAAATCTGAAATTTTCAGTCCTTTAAATAAAACAATGTTGTTGTTATCATACTTATTTCATCTTTTTTTTCTCCAATAAAGATCTTTAACTCACTTATTTCCACAGGCCTCCAGCTTTGACACAAACTACAGGCTTTGTTTGTGCCTTTATCTCCAAATAAGCTCCAGTGCAGAAAGGTGGCTGAACTGTATCTTTATTTTTAAAGTGTGAGTGAACAGAATTCAGCCTTTTTCTTCCCCTCTTACACCCCCGCTGAGGCTTACAAGACTTTAGAAAAACTTTTACGCAGAGAAAAGCAGAGTTCACGGGTCAAGAATACACTTTAAAGTTTACCTTGAGCCGCTCCGATATCCAGCAGCAGGAGAAGCAAAAGCCAGGACACGGCGGGCATCTCCGGGGAGGTTCTCGGCACTCTTCCTCCCTCTCTGTCAGTTTGTGCACCGAAGCCCATGATGAGGAGTCAAAACTGCGCTCTGAGGCAAGTCCGAGTCACTGAGAAATGGCTCAAATCAAAAACGCGCACTGTCGTCCCTCGCCGTGGCGCGCAGCGGTCCAAAAAATATCACCCTTCACAGCGCCCGGTGCGCAAAACAGCGGCTTTGCAGGAGATATATCCAGCGCAGTGTTGTTTGTCCTCTTACAAACATGTGATAGTTGGCGGAATGAAAGGTGGGAGCATCGCCCTCCGTCAGGGAGGATGTTGCATTCAAAACCTGCCTCCGTTTGCTTTTCCCTGTAAAGGTGCACTTGGTTCGTCTAGAGGTGTGGATCGATGTCTTGACGGCAAATTCATGCTCCCGCACAAAAACCAAAGTCCTCCAGCTGAGTCCGTCTCTGTCCGACCTTTTTCCACGCGTGTGAGTGAGTGTGTGTGAGCCGTGTGTGCGTCCACCGCGCCTTGCGCTCCACTGACGGGACTGAGCCGAGGGAAGGAGCCGTCTCTGCGGGCCACCTTGCTCCTTCAGCCAATCCAAGTGCTCCGGCAAGTGGCGGCGCTGTATCAAAACCTGGCCCGGACAGCAGCGAGGAATGGATGGAGTTTTATCAGCTGGAGGACAAATGGAAGTCTTCGATTCAGTGTACATGACAATCATAAGCGTCGGTGATGCCTTTAAAGTGGGCTTTAATGTCCAATGTGGCAAAAAAAGTAAAGACATATTAATAAAACCTCGTTCTTTTCACTGGGAACATTTGACATACGTGCAGTGACCTGTGTAGTCTGCAAAAATATACTGTATGATGTTGGAAGGAAAACTAACATATTTTATGTAAGTAAATTAACAATTCCACTCTAAAATAAAAGGAAGATGTTAACTGGAACCAGTGATGCCACAGAGGAATCATTTTTGGTTCTACAAAGAACCTTTTCCCAAGATTTTGTTTAAGGAAGCCATTTCTTCCAATGGTTCCTTTAAAGAACCCCCCAAGGTGTAACAAAAATCGATTTTAAAAAATGGTTCCTTTAAGCATCTTAAATGGTGCTCCAACTCTAAGTATGGGTCTTTTCAGGACCATACTGTACATTCATACTGCACACTCTGTATAAAATGTACATCATTCCTATTGCACTATATTGTCCATACTGTATAACCTTTCCCCTTTTTAATAAGCACAATTTGCACCACTGTACATGTATTATATTTTCCATATTTATATTATACACTTCTGTATATTGTTAATGCTTATGCTATTCTGGTTAGATGCAATCTGCATTTCGTTGCCTTGTACTTGTGACATGTGTAATAACAATAAAGTTTAATTTAATCTAATATTCAAGGTAGTTTTTTGTGGACTCACCTGATTTTACTTTGATAACAGGGCTTGCTAATTGTGAGTAGTCTTTAAGCAAAAAAAAAAAAAGTCAAATCTAAGAATTTGCAGCATTTCATTATAAGCCATGTAGCCTAATATTTTTAGTTCGGGACTGTTGGCCAGACAGAACAACATAATACAAGATGAGAGTTTGCAAATTGGGAAACTGATGAGTACTTTTTATTGTTTTCTGATGTCTTATAGATTAACTGATTAATCAATTAATTGAGAAAATAATCTGAAAATGAATCAATAATGGAAATAATCATTAGTTGCAGCTCTAATTTTATGCTATGACCAGCCACCATCCACCAAACCAAGTAACTTAAATTAAAAGAACCTTTAGCCCTTTAAAAAAAAAAAAAGTCACAGAAAGTGCAGGGCAAATCAAAGCACAAAACAACTGGCATGTAATGATCTATTTAAAGTAGTAATACTGAATTAAACCTATTTGTGATGTAAACCATCTGAGAAGTTACGAAGGGGCTGTGGGGGTTACTCAAACAACTGTATCTGAAACAGGAAAGGAACCCCAAACAGATACTGCCTTATTCGTCAAAAGTCAAAGCAACCGGTACCCAGAGCTGCACAGTATTTCACTTTCAAATGTAGTGCAGTTGAAGCATATAAAGTAGCAGAAACTGGAAATACAGTTAAAGCTGCAGTACTGTATGAACTGTGTGTTATATTCCACCCCAGTGTGCTGCAAACAGGTGCTTCCGTTTTCTGGTCACTCCATGTATTGAGGACATAAATCGTCATTAATTTAGCACAGGCACTACAACAGGAAGGCATAATTTATCTGACTGGGGCCCTGCACTTGCCCTTGCTCTAGCCACTCTAATTGTTATTTAGAAGTGGTAATAGCATGTCACAGAACCTGATCAATAATAAAGCTTGACCTAACAGACACACTTTCAAACACACACTCACAGACAAATGTAGACATACACACAACTTTCGCTTTGCAGGGGGAAATTTGTTCCAGTGATTCTGATAGAAGACTGATTCGTAATTACATATGCATGACAGATGTCTCGGCAATGCCCCTGACACTTTGAGATTAATGTGAAATATGAACTTGACACTATCTCTTGCTCCAAAATGAAACTTTTAAAATATGGATCTAATTTAGGGAGCTTTCTTCTCCCCTCCATCACCATTTTTAATGTATGGTGATGTCAATAGGCAGCTGTCATCTTGCTGGCATTTCAGTTACAGGTAGGAAATTGCTTTTATTCTTGACTCAAACTATTATAAGAGGGGAATGATAGTTGTGGTTTGGGTTTCCAAATGTACTACATATTCCATACATAATGCACAGTATGTATTTGATGAGGTATGAGCCCATTAGGCTCCTAATACAATGTAAGGAGAATCACCTCATGAAGGTGGTACTGGGGTTTGTCTGTCCTTGTGATACTAGGAGCTGTGTACTAGAGGAAAAAAGCTTCTGATGGTGTCTCAAAAGGTAGATTGGTCCCAGGGGAAGGGCCAGAGGGGAAAGCAATTCAAAAAAGTTAATGGAACAGAATTTTCTGAGCTGCATCACCTAGAATGGGTTGAGGAGACCAGTGCATCAAGTAGTAGTGGAGCAGAGTTGCGAGGTCAACTGATGGATCATATAGCATGGGGACCTTCTAACAGACCTGATACATGCAACAAGGGTGAACCGGGAACATCCAGCTAAGGGCACTGGCCCTGACATCTTTATTTCCCATACCCAGAAAAAGCTCCAGATTTGGAAGAGATTTGCGCTGTGACGGTCTCTCGCCATTCGTAGCTTGTATCAGCTTATTTATCATTACATCGAGGTTGGGAATGATGTCTGTTGACCAGCAGACCAGGATGGAAGTTGCTGTTTTCATAAATGATATCCGACTGCTCAGCTTCCCATGGAAAGCTTATTTCTGGTGAGCTGGAGTCTGATTGTCCAACCTCAGATCCAGAGGGAACAATGCGGATTCTGTTGTCCTCGTAGAACAGGGGACCAGCTCATGGTCCTTTGTGTTTTGTGGAGAAGGCTTACGACTGTATCTCTCGGGGAGTCTTGTGTAGGACACTGGGGAGTTGTAGCTGTGTCTGTATTCTCTACAGGAAGTCAAACACATTCCCAGTTGGTGCCAGCCTCGGAAGGGGTAGTCCCTTGTCAGAGATTCTGTTTGTGATTTTCAAGGACAGGACTTCAAGGCACAGCCAGGGGGAGGAGAGTTGTCTGGTTTGCGGATCTCAGAATGGCTTCTCTGCTTTTTGCAGATAGCGTGTGATCTGCTGGCTCCATCAGACAGTGACCTTCAACACTCACTGTGGCAGTTTGCAGGCAAGTGTGAAGTGGCTGGGGTGAGAGTTAGCACCTCCAAGTCTCCGATGGTTCACTGCTGGACAATGGTGGATTTCTCCCTCAGGGATGTGAGTTTGTGTCTCAATTGAAGGAGTTTAAGTATCTTGGGGTCTTGGTCATGTGTGAAGGTAAAATGGAGCGTGAGACTGACAGGTAGTTGGGTAATGCAAGCGGTGTCCTGGACGATTGTGGTGAAAAGCAAGCTGGTCAAGGCAATGCTTTCAGGTTATCAGATAATCCATGTTCCAACCCTTCTGGATAGTGACTAAAACAATGAGATTGCAAATACAAGCAGCTGAAATTACTTTGGTTAGGCTGGCCCTCAGTGATAGGATAAGGAACCTAGCTTAGAGGGAGTTTAGAGTAGACTTGCTGCTCCTTAATATAGAAAGCAGCCAGTTGAGGTGGATTCCAGATCACATCTAATCAGGATGCCTGGACTCCTTCCATTTGAAGTTTTCAGGGCCCATCCAACTGGAGACCCAGAGGAAAACCATACTGATGAGATTATATATCTCATCTTCCCTGGGAACACCTTGGGAGCTTCCAGAAGAAGCTGGAAAATGAGGGGAGGGGGATATGTCTATACTACCTTGCTAAGTCTGCTCCGATTATGACTCAACTGTGGATAAGGAGCTAATGGATGGAGGGAGGAGCCCTTTATTCCATTACACAGAAGCATAGATTCAACAAGGTTCTGTAAACATTCCTCAGGGAGGTTTGGTCAGGAGGTTTGCTGATATCAACACATTCCACATCATCCCAAAGGTGCTCTGTATTGTTCAGATATGCGATATGAACAATGGGAAGAAAACTGACGCCATCGCCATGTTCCTGAAACAATCTTGATGCAACGTGTGCATGTGAAATGGTGCGTTATCTTGCTGCGTGCATCCATAAAGGCCACATCCCAAACCAGGACAAATATGTAGATATGTCACAGCACAAACCAGGGTTTTTTCAGATTGCACTTTATTTTTCTGCTCCTCAGTCATCCACTTCTGGTGGTGGTACACACAGCCTCATTTTCCTGTTCTTTGCTGACTGGAGTGGAAAGTGGCGTCGCTCTCTGCTTCTGCAGCCCATCCAATTCAAGGTTAAATGATGTGTGCTTTCTGAAATGTCCTTCTGCAAGCCGCTGTTGTACTGAGCTGTCATTTATTTGTGGCCTGTTAACTTGAACAAGTTCTGACATTCTCCTCTGACTTCTCTCATGAGCCTCTGAGGTGCTGATTTTGAAAGCAGCGAGAGTTGTCCTGAGGGAATCAGTCAGCTTAAATTATCACATCCCTTCCAATGGTTTATCGGGTTAGTTATGTGCACTGAGATACACTTTCAATTCATTTTATGTCTCATTGACATTAGATAGAAAAAGTTAAAAACATAATCACATACTACTCTAATTAATTTGAGTTTACACTTTTTTCCCCCCAGAATATTGCAGTACATAAACAAAACTGTTATATTGACCTTTGTTTTTGTCTAAAGCTGTTTGTTTTAAAATTGTGTGAACTTATTAAACACCTCTCAATGCAATTGAGCGTCTTCATACTTGCCAATTACTGGATGTATTCAAAAGGAGTGATAGATGTGTTATCTGTAAATAATGAATAAGATGGAAGATATCTCCAATTTCTAAAGAGAAAGATAAACATTCATCTAATTTTAAACATTCACTGCTGACCTGTGTAAGCTTTTGAGAAGTGCTATGTTATGTGTTCCAGGAAAAGAAACCCAGGGTATCACCCCCCCCCCAAAATGGTTAATATGATCCTTTCAGCAAATAAGTCAGCACACCTTTGACAGGAGAGAAGCGATTTTGCCCGCAGAACTGCTACTAGATGGATGTTTTAGTCTCGCAGGAAACTTGACACTGTAGTCCATAACAACCCCAGGAGGACAGCTAATTCTGAGATGCTGGAAGTGGAGTGTCTGGCGCAAAACAACTACAGCAAGCTAAAAGTCACTTAAATCAAATGTCTTGTACATTTTGGATTTCAGTTTAAGAGAAACTTAACTCTGAACTTTATCATGCATGCCTTATGAACATGTTTTATTTACATGTCACTCATGTGTCTCTAAAGATATATACATAGCCTGTGTGTCCCTATTGGTGAAAAAAAGGGAACTGAAACTCCAAGTTTACCCCTAGGAAATTGCATTGCATGTGCAAAGTACAATATTCTGAGTCAGACTTGTACAAGATGTAGTCAAAAAAGGTAAAAGTCTGTATGTGTATTTTCAGTGGCTGTTAGTTTGTATAGAAAGAAGAGGGAAGCTGTGTTGACCACTGAGGAAATCTGTAAGGTTATAGATTATCTCTGTCCTACTCAGAAGCTAAGGGGCAGAGCTCACAAGGTTCAAACACTTAATAAACGTTACTGACACGCATCAGAATAATTTAAGTGAGTGACATTGGTGTCCCGTGTTCGAATCTACTGATCATCTGGGGCTTTTCTATGTAGAGTTTGAGTGCTTGTCTTGAGGTGCTTCATCCCACAGTCCAATGAAATGCATGGCAGGTTTATTGGTGATTCTAAACTGGCCATTTTAGCCATGCTAGTGGAATGGAAATGTTGGTCATTCTGGTTCAAACTGATGTATGTCAGCAGCTTCTGGATGGCTTGCCATGAAATTTCATACCCATATTTATGTTTCCAATTGGATGAATTCGACAGTGTTTGGTGATAGCCTTACTTTCCTTCTTAGGCCACCAGAAGGTCAAAGTTGTCCCTTATCCTGTAAAAAACCTTACTTGATACAATGTGTAAAACGTAAAAGCTATAAGGTGGATTGGCCTGAAATTTAATACAGGCATTTACACCACCTAGTCAGAACATTAAAATGTGTATAATGTTGATCGCTTCCTTACAATGCAATTTTTTGCTGGTAATCTTTGGGCCCTGGCATTCATGTGGACATTACTATGACATGTAGCACCCACCAAACATTGCTGTAGACCAGGCACAACTACATTCCCCAATGGCAGCGGCCTTCCTCAGGAGGATAATCCATCCTGCCACACCACAAAAACTGCTCAGGAACTGCTCAAGGAACACGACAAAGAGCCCAGGGTGTTGACCTGGCCTCCAGACTCCCCAGATCTAAATCCAAGCAAGCATCTGCTGAAGACACCAGAAAAAAAACAATCTACAGAGGCCCTACCATGCAATCAACAGGACCAAGATGATCCACTGCCAATGTCCCGGTGTCATATACCACAGAACTCCCCCTAAAATCTCCTGGCCATGCCCCAATGGGTCAGAGCTGTTTTGATGGCACAAGGAAGTGGGACCTACACAATTTTAGGTAGGAGGTTTTAATGTTGTGGTAGATTAATTGTAATAATATCAGTGATTAAACTGTCCAATACTCTGGTTTATGACCAAAAACAATCCAAACCCGTATTCTTGTTGGCCTGAACTATAATTTGTCTTTTGTGCTACTGATGAAATGTTTGCATGCTAACACACTAAAGTGACCATGCTAAACATTAAATCTGCCAACAAATTACACATTTGGCATTGTGAGCATGATGATGATGTTTCCATTCAGCTCAAAGCAGAATGCCTACCTGCAGCCTCGCAGAGCAGCTCGTGTAGACTCTTCGTCTAGTGGCACAAACTGGTCCCCATCCTTTGTTGAGGAACATGTTTCTCAGCACTGTACATGTCTGACATCTCGTACCCCTGCTGAGCACTCACAGGACCTCTGCCTCTCCCAGCAGGCTGTGGATCAATTAGAAAAAGCGACAGACTGATTGATAGGCAGACAAACAAACAGGGGACATATGCAGGCAGTCTGATGGTAATGCAGAGGCAATCTAATACCATTTCTATGTGGG
>OMNN01001919.1:1273-19234 GCA_900302755.1 Chromis chromis | reverse complement strand
CTCAGGACCCACTATGTCTCTATTAATAACGGTTGTGACCCAAATTTTTTAAGTTTGCTGTTCCTGTTAACAAATTAAGGTTTATCTGGGTGTATCTCAACGTATTTTGATACAGCTTGGGAACATTTTGGCTTATTTTTTTGCTCATTTTGTTATATTTGGACACTTTAGCCAAGTTCATATTCTGTCCCATTCTGACAGATTGGGGGGGGTATGCTTCTGCGACCCTGTAAAAATGGCTTCGCGACCCACTTTTGGGTCCCGACCCACCAGTTGAAAACCACTAATTTAAGGTGTCGGTTTCCTTCAAACTGACTGACAGCGTGTGTAACTTGAACAAAAAACATTGGTAGTATTGGTTTTGACTGAGGTTCAACAGGATCCCAATACATCTAATCGTTGATTTGTTCCATGCAGCTATAGAGCATTTTGGAATAGAATAGAAATACTGATCCCCAAAGGGAAATTCTGTAATAGGTTATATTTCCTTGTTGACATGGTTGTATCTAAACCTATGTAAATTAGTGTGTCGTCTGCATATAGTGACACATTTTGAGTTACTAAAGACCCGCTAAGACGCCTGTCACAACTTCTGGTTCTGACTTCAGTCATTCAAAATGCTCTGTTCATATTTTACTACTCAGTTAAGTAGCAGATCTGCAGGCTGAGTATTTTAGGAGCAGCATTTAGAATTTTCTTATTAAAGCATTTTATTTTAAGATGATTTGTATTTCTGACTTCTGAACATCATTTTATTTTAGGCAGAGCAGCATTTAGGATGTGAACAAAGTACATTGGTAGTATTGGTTTTGACTGAGGTTCAACAGGATCCCTTTCTAAAGCTCTAATTAAAACAGGAAAACGCATATAAGATTTAAAGTGAGCAGGAACAAAATGATTGAAAAAGTCATGCACATTTGGAATAATAGAATAAAGTAAATGTGAGATATGATTAAATAAAGCTCACCTGTCTGGTCTGCAGCTCCTCTAGTGTCAGTTTGCATTTTGCAGTCATCAGATCTCTAATCAGAAATCCCTGAAATGATAAGAAACACTTGTTAAAGAGAGTTTCTTGCACATAAACAGCATGAAATGTTCCAAAACCTTCCAAAAGTTAAACGTACATAAAAGCTTCACACCTTTATAAAGAACAAAACATGACATTTCTATTCTTTGCGTTCTCATACTTTATCACAGTATCTTGTGTTTTTTTTTTTTTTTTTGCATGTTTCTTATTTAGGCTTCTCTATGGCCAACTTGCTTTTGTAACCAGTTGATTGATATCCTATAATAAGTTCAGTAGTCCTGTTGTGCATGCTTAAACAAAGCCCCGAGGATCGCCTTGGCTGGCGTTCAGCGGTGACTCCCTGCACGGATCGGCTGCAAACCAGTCTGATGTCATTCCTGCATCAGGCAGAGCACCGAGCGCCTCGGGCCAAACGGCCTTGACGGATTGTTTCACCCCTTTGATGGGAATGCTCAGCACATGCCAGCGTTCAGGGAGCTGCCAGCCTTCAGAAAGAGAAAAAGAGTCACGATGAAGTTGATTAGGTTCAAACAGGAAGCAGAATGAATGAAAAATGAACAGGCAAGACGAACATAAACTCAGATCTCTCTCATTATAGCTGCCTGCAAAAGGGTGATCTAATTCATTGAGTGTTAGACTTTGAGCTCCATTCTGTAAACTCAAGTTGTCAGTCTGTCTCTGTTCTGAGTGACTCCTGGATGAAGGTGTGTCTCCACTGATCCACTGCAGGATTCATTCTCGACACACAAAGAGAGCATTAGTGTACAAAGTGCTCATTTTAAAATGGAAATGTCTTGTTTAAGCACCTTATAGGCTTAACTCTGACATGTTTCGCAGCGTATTAGATCATCTAATCTTTCATTTTTCTCCTTTTTTAATCTGTAACTGGCTGCGTTGAATCCCTCCCAGAGAGCTCGGATTCGCCGTGTTGAGGGTTTGGTTCAGGCGCCTGCAGACAAACTCATTCTCTGACTACCTCTACCGGTTTTTCCTGAAGATGCGCCTGCAGGCTTTTATCAGGGGAAAGACACAAAGAGACGAGAAAGAGGGAAATAAAAACCTGCGACGCTTCGGATTAAACATCTTTCTCCTTCACAGATCAAAGAGAGGAAACATGTTTGCTGCTTCTCTCAGTGGGTTTTCCATGCAGATCCAAGCAGGGCAGAATAGAAACCCCATGCAGCCTTTAACTAACAGCTTCTCCTCCTCCTCCAACTGGTGGGAGTGTCTTCGTGTCTCAACACGGTGGCTGCAGTTGATCGACAGCTGCACTCACCTTCCTACCTGCCAGGTGAGACGCAGAGAGCAGCCAGTCGTCGCACAACCTTCATCACTCTCAGGTCAGGCGGAGAGGATCGGGTGACCCCTCGGCCCGGGACAGGTGAGCGCCTCTACCTGTAGATAATACAGTTGTGTTTCGTCTTGTGCAACAATCAGCAGTTCTGATGCATATCAACAGTGTTTTTCCAGTGAGAACACCTGCTGCTGCCTGTGATTATCACTGGAACACAATGCAAACCAATCAGCTGACACAACAGCAAGTTAGAGCCTGAGTAAATATTTGCTGCTGTCTTTGTTTGTGTTAGTAGGCAGGAAACTTATATTTTTTTCCCCCCCTTCTTGTTTCTCTTCACAAGATGACTTTGCAGCAGTTTCTGTTGCCCGCACAGCTGGAAACTTTGCCTGGGAATTTCTGTGCTCAAAAATTTCAGTCATTGTTTCTGGTCGTGTGTGTAATGTGCATCCAAGACCTGAGCAGGACGACCAACCTGCCTGTAGACCTCCCTGCTACCTGTCTGCCTGTCTGCCCACCACAGGGGAGGTTTGGATGGACTTTTGTGGGAATACGTGCAGAACTGGACTCTTCTTTAGACAAACAAAATGTCTTAAATTCCTAATAACTGACAGCTAATCTCAGGAGCTTCAGTAGAAATCAACTGGACTTCTCTTGTAGGTTCTACCTGCATGACTGAGAATCTACAGCCAATGAAATAAATGAGCACAAACTAAATGTGCATCATCATAGCAGGATGTATTATCTATTAAAGCAGCCACATGTTTGCAGGCCTCATGTCTGCCCCTTCATTGAACACATCTAACAACCAGTCCGGGCCTCATCCGAAGAGCACCTCGGCTCTTTTAAAAGCTGCTCCGGAGCCGCTGGGAGTGAAGCCCTGGTTTTGAAACTCGTTCTAATCTCTCGGCAGCAGCTTTTCTGGTTCTCGAGGTGCAGCTCGCACTGGTTCAGTTGTGACATATCCCACAGAGGGCATGGCAGCGGTGTTACCACACGCAGCACTAACCTGCAGAATGTCAGGTATGTTGGTGAACCAGCTCCGCTCGCAGACGATGGGTGTGACTCTGTACTTTCCTTCAGAGTGGCACGATTTAATTAAAATGCAGACGATAAACCCGCCGTGGCTGACAGTAAACACCTCATACAAGGAAATTATTGCACAATGATTGCTTTAAAAGATAAAGAGAGGAACAGAATTAGCCCTGGATGAATGCATGTTTGTAATAAAAACCCATCTGAGGACAAATGTTTTAAACTAGCTGTTGGTTTTTTGTGTGCTTCTAAACAGAAATAAACAGGAGAAACTGAACCTGCAGCTGCGTATTTATACATGTGTTTATGTGCAAACAGCTGGAGGTCAATTAGGTTCCTTTAAACTGGTTTCATTTGAGTTAAAGTGTGTGAAAACTGATCACAATTACTTAAGTCAACACCTTTTAAACAGGTAAGTGACACATGATGTAACACTCAGAACAAACATGACATGAAGCTGGATGTCGGCCAACACCGTCCCCATCTCAGGTGTAAATGTCACTTCTTAGTTTTGCTGTTCGTATTTTCTTTGAGATAGAAGTCTGCAGGTAGAATGTGGAGTTTAAAATCAAACCTGAGACGTCCTGAAGGCTGTGGGCAGCTTTTTTTTTCACATTCAGCTCTCAGCTTTCAAAAAGCATCTAAAACATTTGTTTCTAAAAGCATTCAAGCCCAATCTGACCCAGCTTTATGTTTGTTTGTACTTTGTCTGTGATGGACATCTTCTGCACGTCCTCGTTTGTATGGTCTTTGTATATTTCATGTGATCTTTTATGTATTTTGTATAATAATAATAATAATCTACCCTTTATTGATCCCCTTGGGTTCCTTCCTTCTCTGCATTCATCCTATTCTAACCTTAACTATACATACTAGGAGCAGTGGGCTGCCACGGTGCAGCACCCAGGGAGCAGTCAGGGGTTAAGGGCCTTGCTCAAGGGCCCACAGTGGTGGTGACTGGGACAAGCGGTCGCTCTCACTTTCCCACCTCAACCTCTTGCCAGTCCGGGGACTCGAACCAGCGACCCACCAGTGACAAGTTCGCTTCACAAACCACTAGACCACCACTGCTCCTACGATGTGATCAAGCGGTACAAATATGAGACGAGCACCTAACTCACCGATTGTGCAAATGCATGCTGGTCTGCTCTGAGTCTGCTATAAAGCAACCATTTAAAATGATTTAATATGCTGCAAACACGGGTTTTTATGTTTATGTAGAATTCAAGGCTGGCAGGTTGAGTCACTCAGTGCGCTGTAGCTGATTTAGTTCCTCTACAGACACATGCAGATTTTATGTTCCTCCATAACCAATCAATTGGTTGAAGGGTAGCTACGGTTCAAAGATCTTCTTCAGTGGTCTCGAGCCGTAACCTTTATACTGATTAGACTGGGATCAGGTAACAAACCTCAATTTGGAGTCACCCAAAACTAAAATATGTCCGTAGTATCAGAACATGGCACTGAAAGTCCCACTGGTGGTCACTTTACATATTATTATTATTACTAATGGTTCCTGTTTGAATCAGTATTTTTACAGTGTTGATTTTCTTTAAACAACATTCTTGTTCAGTTGCTTGTGCTTTGGCAATATTAACTGTCAACAAAGAGGAGTTTTGCACTAAAAGGTCTCAAAATACTTTTCCTTCTGCTTCCCAAACCACACACTAATGTATCTGCACAATCAGAAATATGTCAAACACCCACCGTAATTCTAAACTTGGACATAACAAACCACAATGAGTAACCAGGAAAACACTCTTATCAGCAATCATGCCGAGCTCAAGTGTCCTTGAGCAAAACTCCTAATCCTCATCAGCTCCAAGAATGCAGCTCTGAACCCGACCTCTGACCTCCATGGAGGAGAATAAGCAGCTTTCCTGCTAAAAGTGACCAACCACAATGGCATCTTGATACCAAATCCCACTGAGGCTTTTATTCAATCAACTCCGCAGGAAAAAAAAATCATAATCTTCAGCTCGTTGGCAACATTAGTTGTCAGCCAATATATCCGAAAATATGATTTAAGGTGAGAAAAATGAGGAATAATAGATTCATTACAGTACTGGATTTCCCCCAGAGCAGCCTTACAGTCCATGATATTGCTTTTTCACACCTGGGGATTTGTCTGCTTCTTAGCTCTTCATCCTGCAAGTCTCCTGCTTTTCTCTTGAGGTGTTCCTACAAATTGTTTATTTAGCATACGAGTGTGACGAGGGGCAAGAGGGTTGGAGTGAGAGCAGGAAGGCTTCCGTGCGGTTTTTGAGGCCCTGAAAGCCTCCATAGAGGATGCACATCTATTACTGCATTTACTTTGGACAGCAGCGCCCTCGTTGTCCGGGGAGGTGGGTTATCCCCATCGCGTTGAGCAACGCTGACCACAGGCGGGATTTGTGTAGGCAGTGAGTATTGCAGCATAGAGGCTGCACAGCCTTGGTGAAGACATCAAGGAAAGTATATGCTTTAGTGCACACGTAGGCGTTTCTTTTGTGTGGTAATGAAATTGAGGCAAGACTTGGTGAAAACGAGTAGGAGAGAGGAGATATTGTGCAAAAATGACCGACAAGGATGCAAAAGGGGTGGTTATGCAGTAAATATGGGAAAAGATTGCACTCCGTGGTGAAGCATTCAAGCCCTAATCGAAAGTCTAAATATGCTTTTTAAACACGCCTGCAAATGAATAAACAGAGGCTGCTCTGTGAGGTGCTACTACTCAGTTTACCTCTCAGCAGTGCACTTAATCCGTGCAGTGCAATGTCACACTTTGCTCACTGCTGGAAACAGTGCTGCTGCTGCTTCTGCTGCTGCATCAATACAAACAGGAGTTGGATATTAAAGGAGGATTAGTGTTTGGGAGTCCAACTAGATCACTGGGACATGTCAGGAAATCATCTTTGGGATGTCTGATTTGGATTTCGTACACTTTGCTTGTGCACGATGCCAGGATATGTAGGACACACTATAGGTTGTGTAAGAGCCCTCATGCTGTGGAAGAGGCCACTCTGAGCACAAACACAGGAGAGGAAATCAAAGGGAGAGTGTTAAAGATGCTGGTTTTAAGAGAAAGCTATGTTCCCCAAAAACACTGGAATTTTCTGGAGCTTGGTGCTCATGAGGATGGTCACCTGATGGAGTTATTTATATCTGAGGGTGGAAATGATTCAAATGATACTGTCCTGGTGTGATTAATCCAGTAGAAACTTCCAGTGTGTAAGTGATAGACCTTATTGAACCACTTTAGAGGAAGAAACTGCACTTTGGCTGAGACATTTTGCAGATGTGTGTGTTTGCAAGAGAAGAGCTTCCAAAAATGTCCAAAACCCACATGTGACACCTCTGCAGCAGCATGTTGGAGACATTTAGCAGTTTGGTTTTTGTTTATGCAACACAGTTCTGATCGTGGAGGGTGGAGGGTGGAGGGGAGGGGAGGAGGCGGAGGTGGAGGAGGATGAAGATGAGGAGGAAGGGGGAGGCTCACTCACCACATGAAAGCGCCGCCACACAGATGAAGAGAGGCCATCTGAAATCCCGTACACCTGACATGGTAGAAATCCCCAGCAGGTGGATGTTAAAATCCCAGTTGTTCCAGTAGCCGATGGTGGATAAATATCTCCGCAGCCTCCAACACCAACAGTTCTTCTAGGGTTGTTTTTTTTAAGTTGGATAATGCGCATCAGACAGATATGTGACAGTGTGTGTGTCGTGCACTGTCGAGCTCTTCCCCCCCAAAAAAACACCCAGCTACAGTCTTTCCAGAGTCTTTGCAAGCAGCGAACCTGAGGAGAAAGAAAAACGCGTCTTCTGCACGCAGAACCGAGCGTTTCTCCTCCACATGAGACGAGAAAGTTGCTGCAAATTGGTTTCGCTGTGGGAAGGGAACGAGCCTGGCGTTGCCAAATCCAAGTCCTTTGCGCGCAGCTCCCCGATAAATGCCCCCGAAATTATAAATCAATGGGCATCAGTGGAGATGACGCGCGCAACGATGGCTCACAGGAATCCTTTTATCCAAGAATCAAACAGGAGCCACAGTGACTAGTCTAAATAACAACCAGCAGAGGAAGAGCAGCAGAATGTGTGATTAGTCATCCCCCCCCAAATTAAAAATTCAAAAATGAAATTCCTTGCGCAAATCGTGGGAAACCAGTGGAGGGCAAAAAGGCATCCGACGGATCCGCGGCGCTCTGCTTCAGCTGTCACTGACTTTCATTCCAAAGCCGAGAGGAGAAGGTGGAAATACATTGTGAGCAGGAAAACGAAGGAGGTGAAACTGCAGCCCGAAACAAGCGAAAAGCTCCGGGTCTGGCTGCTCAGAGCCGCTGCTCCTCCAGGAGTTCACCTACCGCAGCGTGTTGCGACAGTCAGCTGGGAATCATCATCGTCCATCAGGAACCGTCCAGCAGACTGACACTTTGTCTTCTACTTTGTGCTGTTTAAGCCAGAGAGCCGGAGCGGAGCATCGCCGCTGCTGCTGCTCACCGGAGTCTGACCCACAGCCAAGTCCGAGCAACTCTCCGCGTCGGGTTGTTTGATTGGATTTGTTGGTTAGGATGAGTCCAGCTGTGTTCGTGGACCGCGCCTCCTTCCTCTGCTCCTCTCATGTGCTCTCTGTGTTCATCCACAGCAGCCCTGATCCGCCTTTTTAACTCCGCTCCAAACTAAACGTGTTCACCTTAAAATGTCCAGAGCCGCAGCTCCTGGACGTCAAGTTCACCGCAATGTGAAAAGCCAGTCTGGGAGCGGTTTTCAAAATAAAAGGGGATTAGGACTAGAGATCACAAATGATCAAAATGAGAAATACAGTGATTCAGAATAACTAAATTAGAACTAAAGATAATAAATAAGCAAAATTAGCAATAAATATGTTCGAAATCGAGGTAAAATTTACTAAAATTAGAAATAAAAAATAATCAGAAATAAATGAATTAAAAGCAAAAATTAATTCAGAAATAAGCAAATTAGAAATCAGGCTCCTCTGTTGTGGAATCAGCTCCCAGTTTTGGTTCTGGAGGCAGACACTCTCTGTACTTTAAGATTAGGCTTCAAACTTTCCTATTTGATAAAGCTTATAGTTAGAGCTGCTGAGCTGTCCCTTAGTTATGCTGCTATAGGTTTAGACTGTGGGGGATTCCCATGATGCACTGGGCTCCTGTCCTCTACTCCCTATACTGTTATATATCACCATTACATTCACTAGTCTGTGTTTCCCTGATATTCTGAATCTAAATTAGAGATTTAAACAAAAACTAGAAATAAAAGTAATTAGCAAAAAAAATATGGTAAAAATAAAGATGATATTAAATAGAATTAGAAATAAAAGAAATGATAAATACATTTTAAAAAATAAGAAATAAAATAAAATATAAAGACAAAACATGAACATAGAAATAAAAATATTTAGAAAACAATATAATAGAAATACAGACAGAAATGAATAAATCAGATTTTTCTTAAAAACAGAAGTAAATTAAATGTTATTTTTTTAAATATTGTTTATAGGCACTAAATAAAAATGTAGTGAGCATAGATTGACAAAACAATGATGTTACATCTTGTTATTATTATTATTTTTATTGAAATGTTTTGCTGTTTAGCAATGCAACAAGCCACTTTATATATAGTGGATTAGAAAATAACCCAATGAAAATAGTAAAGCAAGACAGAAACATGTATTTAAGCAGAAATGAACAAGATAACAAGCTATTAGCTGTTACTTTCAAACCCTAATTGATTGTCCCTGTAAGCCTCGCCCCATAATGAAATCCTATTATAAATACACTTCAAATCTTATATAGGTTTTATTTTCTACTTAGACCTCTGGAATTACCATTAGTCTGAAGATCAGAATATTAGCCTAATCCATAAACCCTTAGACTATAACCGCATATACATACAGTTCAAGGCAATGAATCTATATTACCTTCTAGGCTGTAAACCTCATAGTCAACAGCACAGGCTTTTATTTTCAGATCACAGCTGCTGACTTCTGGTTTGACCCCTGTTAGTTGCCGTGAACTTGATGCAGCTCAAACCTGGCATTACAGACCAAAATTAATCACGTGAGTGTCTTAGCCGCCTCCTCTTCATCCAAAGGGGAAAGTATTCTACCAAAGAAAGAGGCTCCACTCCTGCCAAGTCATGGCTCCACAAGAGTCCAGCCAGGCTTCTATTTCTCACTTATAATATCGGCTTGGCTTTTATTTCCAGCTTCAGCAGCTGTAATAAGACAGAATAATCTTCAGTACTGATGCATTAGAGCTTTCTCATACCTGAAACTTTGACTTGACAAACACAGATGCAACCAATGAACACTTACGTCAGGTTTCTTTGCTGGTACACCAAACTGGAAAAGAGCTACCATCAGTGTTGTTAGTGCTTTTAGTCAAGTCAGGTGTCTCGTTTAGAAGAGTCTGTACACTTGAAATTATGTTCCTAAACAACTCATATGCATTATAAAGGAAACTTAAAGGTCTCATGGTAAAAATGTATTTTCATTGTGTTTTGTGGAGTTGTAAAGTAAAAGCTCTGAAGATATTGTTCTTTAAGGCCTTCCACAACTAGTTTTTACGTTCCAACTGAGGAACCAATAGTCCTCTAGTTCAAACTCTGTATAATCCTGCCTCCTCACTGCCTGCTGCTTCCATTCAGAATGAGTAGCTGCCTCACAGTTAACCTGGTTTATTTACTTTCTAGAGCTGCTTCTGCTAACTCTAAAATGTCTCAGTCACAAGCACAGTTCACCAAATGTTGTGCTGTTGGCTGCAAGAGTGAACACAAGAGTCTTCATGCACTCCCAGCATCTGAGGAATTAAAGTTCCAATTTTTAAATGGTAATATCCCTACAACAATAGGACAATCCTGAGTGTTAGTGCAGTTACTGTGGCTAACTAGGAGCTAAATGGGAACTGTAGTCTTGAATAACAGTAAGAAACTGTGAAAACTTTAAGATCTGGATGATGAATGTAAGAGCCCTTTCTCATTACATCATAACTTGTAATTGGATCCATTTTTATGCAGAAATACTGATTACTGCAGCTGAATAGTCTATATCAGCTTTGTGTTGTTGCCTTGACCAGGTTTTCTGCAAATCTCCAGTCACTGCTGAATAAAATGTAGCTTTTAATAACAAGCTGCAGTTTATAGTCCATTAACTTTTTTTATTGTTTTTTTTTTTCTGTTGGGCTTCAGTGCAACCTCAGCTTAGCCTGTGTTAGCCTAACTATGAAACAGTGACTGAAACACAGCACATTAGGAACATACATTAACGAGCAGCAATTTCCAGTCTGCTTCTCTGCACCGCTACAGTACTGGTTTTATAACTGCAATGTGGTCTGACAAACCCACCAAAAACATCTACACAGGGAACTGGGTGATACTTCAATGTATAATTAATTCTCCCAGGGAAGTTCTGTCTCACACACTCGTTTATGTATATGTCGGTTTCTTTGCTGTTAATCACAGATGCAGAGAGAGTCTTCTTCCTGAAAGTGGTGTGAACAGCTCAGCTTCAAGCTACAGACACTAAAACTGCCCATTTGAGACAGAACTAAAAGCAGGAGTTGTACAGCCATGGTGAAATGAACCATCTTTGTGGTATTTTGAGCTGAAAAATTGAAAGACACGTTCTTGGGGCATGTGAGACTTTCATTAATTTTGCTGAAAAGAGGCACAATGTGGGGCTTTTAAAGCAGCAGGAGAACAGTAGGATCCATGCAGGAGGCAGCAGCCAATCAGGTGCAACGTACAAACTAATAAGCGGGCTCGTGGCCAGCAGGTGTGGAGTTTGCAGGCTGACTGTGGTGCTTTGTGTGCTCCCTCCATGTGACTGAGACGGGTTTGTACACTTTTGGCTCCTGTCAGCCAAACCTGTGGTTTTTGTCATTAGCTATGCTTTATATTCATTTTAGTGTTTTTATTGTTTTGGTGCTGTAGGGGTGCAAGCGCCCTGAGGTAGGATTTCTTTTAATCACTGACACAGTGAGTCTGCCATAACTTTTACTGTAGGTAGAAAAGACAAAACAGAAATGTTTGACTGTCAGCTGGTGCAGAAGCAGAGCACTGACTTTAGCTTATTTTAGTATTATTTTCACATGAGATGTTTTAACCCTTATTTTTCTTATTGTTAAACTGATTTTATGTTTCATGCTTTCAATTGTGTCTCTGTGTTTCCAGTACGGCTGCTGGTGGTGGCCTCCAGTCACAGGTGTGGTCGGGAGTTCATTCACTTTTGATGGTTTTGCGGCTGCAAATTTTATTAGTGTGTTTTATTTGAAGTGTGTTTTGGTTTATGTTGCATTTTTCACAGGCAGAGTACTCCCAGCACTCCGTCAGCGGGTGGTTGGCTTCCCGGCTGAGGTACAACTGTCTAGTATCTCTTCTATTCTTTGCTTTTTTAGAGCTTTAGCAAACATTTGAACAAATACAAATTTATGGCAGATAATCCACACTGACAAGCGTGTCTCAGCTTACATGTTACATTGACTGAAACAGGATTTTCTATCAATGTGATGAGAGCATTCATTTGCATTTGGCAAGCTGCGAACACACTGATACTTATTTCAGTCATATTTACACTAATGTTGTATTGATCTTGCAGTACAACAGTCACATGTAGTGACTAAAGCAGTTATATTTGTGTTATTATTAGGCAGCTCTTGTTTTCTGCTTTAACAGAGAAAAAGTCTGCAGTGGCTTCAGACACAACTCCATCTTTTCCTAACCTTAACCAAAGTGCTCTAGTTGGGAAACACTGGTTTCTACAATATGAGAACTGTGCACTTTGAATGTAATCCATTTAACAAATACGTTGCCTCCAGAATGCAAGTGGGGAAAGCAATTTTGTTGTTATTAAATCTGTAAATTCTAAGAGACAGGCAAATAGGACTAAGGTTGCCCCGATCTTAGGACCCATTAAGGAAATTTTCAGTTGATCAGTATCACCACAAACCCCAGCCTGATCTTTTGTTTATGTTCCCTGTCATGTAAGTGTTATAAACTTAAGATTTTTTTTTTTAATAAATGCAGAATTATCAATGAAAAGTTGATTAATTTGTATTGCCAATTCATATATAATTCATATACCTAATATTTATCCTGCACTGATATTGCTGTTCAAAACAGCGACAAAGACACCTGTAATATTTGCTACTAAGGCATAATATAGTATATCCAGTTGATTTAACACTTGTGAGTTGGCCAGAGGTCATTAAGCATCACAGAAGACTTTGTCATGGTGCCCCTTTACTTGCTAAATCCTGAAAATGCTGCCCACAACTGCCCGCCTCCTTTGGCCGCTACAGGATTAAACAGTAAAAGACCTTCCCTGGTGGCAGAACAAGGTACTACAGCTCATGTATCATATTTCAAGTGTGTATTATCTAGAAAATGGTATTGAATGGGGACTTGGTATTGGCAGATGCTAAACATTAAATGACTCAGATCAGACCATAGTGATTCTGGTTAACATGATGTGGATGTTCCATAATGGCAAACACAGACAAAAATATACAAAAAAATATATATACAGGACAAAATAATATGTGTGGCCGGCTGTGATGGATTTCAAACCAAATTATTGGTTCTTCTGCATACTTTTATGATGTCTAATAATGCACACATGTAAGAAGAGGACATTAAGCTGGGATTTGGACCTAATTCTGCTCTAACAAGTCCTCCAACCTAAGCGGCCATGGTGGTTGCTTGTACCTACTGTCCCATGGAAGCCTTACTGAAATGAATGTGTTATGGAGGTGTTACAGGTGGTGATTTAGTAAGTCTTGCTTTGATCCCTGCACCAATGCATTGCATCTGCAGCTCTTCGTATGCTGTCCACAGTAACTAGTACTTGCACAAGCTGCCTTCTCTGCTCCCCAGGAGTTGCCATTGCTCTTAAAAAGTTGCCAACAAATCTAAAGCCACTGTAAGAGAAGACAGCAGAACAAGCTACATGTGATGTCTCTGTGTTAAAACTAACACATGGATAGATCCCGTGGGTTCGGGGTTAAGACACTGACCATGAAGCCTGAGTCCATCTTGGGGCCTTTTATGCATCACTCTGTCATTTCATGTCATCTGTCTCCTGCTAGAATCTAATAACTGCATGAAATTGCCTGCATGTGTCTCTCCATCACAGCATGTGTGTTCTTTCTATGTGCTTCCTCGTTCTTCCTCCTCTCTATAAATATCTGATTGCAGTGTGTTTTGGAAGGATATGGAACAGGACGTGACTAGATTCCTTTTCCACAGCCGACATTTTGTCTGGTGCTACCAGGAGGACCAGTAAGACATGGCAGCAAGCCAGCGTACACTGTATGTATAAAATACAAAATGTAAAATAAGATTTGCTTGCTTGTTGATTGGTAATGTTTTAAAATGATGAATAAACGTCAAATCTTGTGGAGATATTTTTACTGTGCAGACTGTCTGTTTGATGTTCGACACAAAGAGCTAGTCATATTTTATTAAGGACACCATACTAATAATGGGGAGAGTCTCAGTTTGGTTTCAAACAGCCTCAGTTCCTCGTAGCAGGGACTCCACAAGATGTTGAAAACATTCCTTTAAGATTCTGCTCTATGTTGACAGGATTGCATCACATCATTTCTGCAGATTTGTCAGCTGCACATTCACGCTGTGAATCTCCCGCTCAACCACATCCCAAAGGTGCCCTACTGGCTGCAGATCTGTCTGCATGGGAGTCAACTGAGCTCATTGTCATTTTAATGAAACCAGTTTGAGACTTTTGCTTTGTGACATTGGTGCATTATTCTGCTGGAAGCAGCCATTATAAGATGGTAAATTGTGGCCATGAAAGGATGTACATGGTCAGCAACAATACTCAGACAGACGGTGGCATTCAAATCATGATTGACCAGACTTAATGCCAAGAAAACATTCCCCCACACCATTGACAATGCATAGATTCATGCTGCTTATACCCAATTATGACTTTACCATCTGCATGCAACAGATACAAAAACACAGTCAAAATGTCAGATTCATTAGAGCAGACCTTCATGAAATACAGTTCAGAAATGTTTGCATATTGCATATTTATCACACATAAATATTTTAGATCATCAAACTAATCTTAAATTTAAGACAAATATAAAACACAAAATGCAGTTCATAGATGATGATTTTATTTTTTGAAGGAAAAACTCTGTCCAGCTGATCTTGCCCTATGTGAAAAAGTAATTGCCCCCTTAGCTACCAGTCTACCAAATCAGAACCGGCCCTACCCAATGTGGTGCCCTAGGCGAGATTTAATATGGTGCCTCCTGGGTCGCCGTATAGCTCACTGAGTTAAGGCGTTACCATGTGGGTGCAGGTTGCCAGCAGTGTTCAGATTTCAATTCTTGGCTGACAGGAGTGGAAGTAAATATGGTTTTCTTATGTTGTAGCCTATCCACGGCAACTTTTGATGCATTGTGCATTCTGAGATTCTGTACAAACTGGAGTGGTTTTCTGAGTTACCATAACCTTCCTTTCAGACTTAAGCAGTCTAGCTGTATTCTCTTCTAAACTCTCTCCTCAACCAGACCTGCCATTCACTACATGTTTTTGTTGTTGTTTTATTGCAGCTTTCTGAGTAACTCTGGAGACTGCTTTGGTGAAAATCCAGGAAATCAGCAGCTTCAGAAATACTCAGACAAACCTGTCTGGCACCACAGTCAAAGTTATTGGGATCACATTTTTTCTGACACTACATTTGAACACTAACTGAACCTCCTGACCTGTATTTGCAGGATTTTATGCATTGCACGATTGGCTAATTGGATAACTGCATGAATAAGCAGGTGTGCAGCTTCTTAATAAGCTGCTCGGCTCATGTGGAAGGCTAGTTAATAATAAAGCAAGCAAGAAAAAATCTACAATCAGTGGACACCAAGAGGTCGTATTTAATTCCTTCCTTGTTGCCTGCTTGTAATGCAGAAAGATGCAGAGCTCAGTGTCTTTTCTTAATAACGGCTTGTAGGAAGGGGCTCAAAATCCCTCTGTGCCCAAAAGCTTAACACAGCTAATTTATGACGGCCACTTATACAAATCAAGTCTTGCAATTTTCCAGTTAGAACACCTGATCCACAGCACAGCAGGAGGCAGCCAGGTGAGATGGCAGCCCAGAGCTCCCATGATGCACCTGCCAGAAGCCACGAGAAGACGGGTCGCCGCAGGCTTCACTGATAGAGATATGACATGACTGTTAATGATCTGTTTGATTGTACAATGTGCTGCTGCACCCTGTGGCATTTAAAACAGGCTAACTGTCAAATGGAGAACCTTTTTCTTAAGCTTTGAAGAAACAGGTGGTGATAAGTTAGTGGCACTTCCACTGGGAAATTAATAACCCCTGAAATTATGCAGGAAATCTGACAAGTTTCAGAACAAAATATCAAAATCAAATCTTACACCTTTCCTTTGTTACCTCTCAGATTTGACAAATTTTCCTGCCAAGTGTGTGGCTCACACATTTCCATCTGTGAGCTGCTGGTGCTCGCAGGTTTGCACATCAGATTTGTCCCTTTTGATGCAGCGTAATGGATGAATATCACAGCTTGTTATCCTGAATACTACTTGGTATTACTGAAGTGTGGTGGCCCAATTTGGCAACATTTATTTCAGCTCATGCAGCTGTTTGACACATCTTTGTCTTTCTGCTGTCAACATAAAGTGGATACAGTTTGACGTTCTGGATCGTGAATAAAAATGTGCCAAGCAGAAGTGTCCTTTTGTTCCACATTGTCATTGACTGTGATGCTTTTTTTCTTACTTGAACTTTAAACTTGAATACAGCTCCCCTTGTGTGTTACATTTTGGAGTATGTCCCGGATAAATTATGTAATTCACACATGAATCTCTACTGTTGTCTTGCCCTCCACCTCCTCTGCTTAGCTGGCAGCTCTCCCTCCTTTTCCCCTTTCTCTGTGGGCGTGAGTGTGGTGTGTGTGAGAATAGACATATATACATATGAAACACATGATGATGATGCTATTAGCGTTGCATATGGATGATGTTGTTGTTGTTATTCCTATTATTAAAACTGTGCACTTGTCAAGCACTGTCTGTCAGCATTGTGCCCAATCAGGACCTAAAGCAGAGTTTTTGCTCTTCCTGGCTTTTTCGCCTTCTATCTAGATCTTTGCTTGTGTTGTTCTTTCTCAGATGTATGTCGCTTTGGAGAAAAGTGTCTGCCAAATGAAATTGTAACATTGTAACACTGTACATAGACGTCGCATTGACTGCTGCTGCTGACTGGAGCGGCCATCTTGGTACAGCGCCACTCGCTCCTACAGTGCATCTATAGAGGAATGACATGTTCATAAAAAGTGATCATAAATCGATCAGGTGTCAATGTATATTCACGTGGGTTGTTTGTTACAAACGTCAGACATGGAGGAAAGACAGGCAGACATAAATAGTTACGTGTGTGACGTTTTTAACAAGTCAGAGTACCTCTTACCTCCATAGATGTCCATGCACTCCCTCCTCTGCTAGCCCTGTACCAAGATGGCGGCGCTTTAGGCACGTCCCTCCACAGTCAATGTATATAGGTCTATGTGTGTGAGGACACCTGTGACAGGGAGTTGCTCACCTGTTCTGCATTCTCAAACATGTCTTAAAAGAAGGGCTCATTCCACTATTCAATGCCAGATTGTTGTACCACCTCGAGTCAGTGAACCCAGGCCAGCTGAGTTCTGTTGCTTTGATCTAGTCTAGCCTGTGTTTCTCCTGCTCAGCTCCGTGCCGCTCCCCGTTGGTTGATCCTGCCTCTACCTACCTCTGTTTGGATTCTGGTTCATGTTACCCACTATCCATGCAAGCCAGACCACACCGCACTCCGTCTGCATTCCCCTGACCTCATCCCCTAAACTGTCGGATAAGTTGCTAGTTTCGCTTTTTGGGAACAAAATTATTAGTTTTGTTCAAGCCAAACTCTTTTTCTTGTGGGTTTAAGCGTTAAACTCAAGTTGTTATTTCTATCTGCATTGTTGTATAGTCGCCGTAACGTTTTGTGTAAAAGTTGGCGTAAGTACAGCTAACTCTGGTGGTGGCACGGCGTGTGCTCCCGTTCGGCCTAGTAGTTGGCTTCTTTGTTCTGCTCTGTATTCAAGCGTTTGTGTTACTTGGTTCTCGTTAGTTCCTTGCTCTGTAACTTCTGCCTGTTGAATTTAAGTCTGCTTTGTATTTTGTCATTGTGCGTAACCTTGTGTCCCTCGCCGTCTTCCGTAGTTCTCCCATGTAGTCTGGTTTCCCCAATCGTATGCCTTGCCTGTTAATGTTGTCCCTGTTCCTAGCCCCCATATCAATCAATCAATCAATCAATCAATCAATCAATCAATCAACTTTAATTTGTAAAGCGCTTAATCACATCTACAGACATTTCGTATTGCTTTCGCAAGAGGAAAGATAGAACCCAACAGAACCCTTCCCAGAGCAAGCAGAAGAAACAGTGGCGGGGAAAAACTCCCACATGGGAAGAAACTCCGAGCGGACCCAAGACTCTGAGAAAAGCAGCCGTCCGCCTTGACCGGTTGGAGAGAGAGAGAGAGAGAGAGAGAGAGAGAGAGAGAGAGAGAGAGAGAGAGTGGCAGACAGGCCAGATAAAGTC
>OMNN01001917.1:13786-27153 GCA_900302755.1 Chromis chromis | reverse complement strand
ACAATCATGACAATTCATCAAAATTAATTTTATTCTGCATATCTCATTTAAAAATTCACCAAAAACAAACTATTTGTAGGAACATGATTCTGTGAAGAAGAAAAAAAAAAATTGTGCTCCTTGGCACAACTGTGAAACTATGACTGACTCAGCCAACAGTCACGTTTCAGAGACATTTTGGCTGAACAGCAGGCTGTAGAGACAAGTATGGAACAAAAAGGCAAGTAGGAAAGTATCTATAGTATGTAGAGCCACAACTCTTTTGCAGTATTAGGCACATGGAAAATGTTGTACATTCCAGTTTTTTTCAATTTTTAATGAATAAGGAAATTCAAATTTAGTTTTTTTTTTCTTTTTCATGATTTAAAGCATTATAACTCTTTCACACTGGATAAAATACAATTTTAAGTTCTCTCTACTTCTAGCCATGGTTGTGTTGTTTCCATAGAGATGCAGGACTTTTTACTGCAGTAAACAAAAAGAGTAAGTAAACATATTGGTGGGAGCAAATAAACACCTACAAACTGCTTGGGGTCACTCACTCATTTTAATTGGGAATTTGTGTAATTTTTCCTCACTGTGTAAAAGTATACATAGAATGTGGCCTGTGTATTGCATATTGAGGTCCTTCTCATTGTCTGCCTCCCTCTCTTTGTAGGATTATAATCCCACAGTGGCAGATGGCCTCTCTATAATCCACACACAGGCCAACCTACTCAGATAATCTCTTCCTTCTCTGACTCTCCACCCATCGTTCCATCCTGACATCGACCCATTACTGTTCTAAATCCATCCTTTTGTTTTCTTTTTTGTCCATTAACCCCAACTGTTTGGCATTTATAAGCACCAAATAAACCTTTATTAAATGGTTTCAGTCCACAGAAATAAGTGTTGTACAGTATTTATCAATAATTCTGACTTTTCCTATAAAGAAATTTATTTTATTATAATGAAACAGTTTTACTATATTGCCGGCTGTTCACTATTTGTTTATACACCAGCATGAAGCATTTCTGGTCATTTTATAGGATGAAAAAACTGTTAAATACATTAATAAAGATGCTTAAGATTCTGCTTAAGATTACATTAGAGTGTATTAAAACATATATTTCTATTAATCAAACTTGTTTTAAGTTTCTATCATTTAACAAAATTGACCAGTCATTTAACAAACAAGCATTCTGTACAGAACTGTAACCGATGTGTTTAATCAGCTCTCTATTTTGCTCCACTGTCAAAACTCATTAAAACCGAAGAAAACCTTTGCACAACAATATGGAGAATGTGACATCCCGATTAAATTAAACCATACATCTGTTTCAACTTTCATTTTTGTCTTTTTTTTGGCAAGGTAGCCACAACTACACACACTCCCTCAGGGGAAAATCTCTCTATCCGATATTGATCTCAGCTGGGTGACGCTGCTTTTCCCGATAAGACCACTCTTGGGTTTAATGACCTGGAAGTGGATCGATGAGCTCCCTGCTCTGATCTCTCGGCTCCAGCCTGCACATCACTGGCTGTGGTTTAGCCTTCTGCCTGGTGTCCAGCTGGGGCAGGCTGGAGCAGTGTCCATCCTGTGACTCTAACCCTATCAGTGTTTAAGTGTGATAAACCTGTTTTTCTTAGAGTTAAAGATACCAAACGGGGCACACAGAAGCACTCTTAAGCTTATTCAAGGTTATGTGTAAGCTTATTTAGGCTTACAAGCTCCTAATAAATGGAGAAAAGTACAACAGCACAACTACATGTGATTCAGCATCCTAATCACAGGAACAACAACTTGATATGGAGACGCTTCAGTCTGCTGCCGTGTGTATTCCAAAATCGAGTTTCTCTTGAGGTGTTTGTTTCTAAGTGGTTGCTGTGTTGTTCATCAGTTTCTGAAACTTCATCCACCCACACTTTTCTTGTAACTTTCCAAAACCGACAATCTGGCGTGATTTGGCAGGTGTGCAGGACTGAGAAAGTCACTGCCACGAACAGAGCAGTTAAGTGTTAAAAACCCTGCAGTGAAAATAAAGTCTTTTTTTTTTTTTTTACCTTGTTAACATGTCAGTATGGTGTTTTTTATACGCTAAAAGGCACATAATGACTGAAGTATGCAGTGTACTGCTGTGCACCAATGACCATTTGAAAAACACTGATTCAGACAGCCAAGGTTTAATATGTCACAAACCTACAGAACCAATCCTGCCAACTTGCAGGATGGGACTTTCTGTATCATTATTCTCCTTCAGAACTGATTACTGGTTTTAACATGTACACTGATCAGCCACAACATTATGATCACTGACAGGTGAAGTGAATAACATTGATCATATTGGTACTATGTGGTGTTCTGCTGGAAAACCTTGGATTTTGGCATCCGTGTTGATGAGACTTAGACACCCAAATAAACATTGTCCCAGAACAAACACACTCCCTCATGCAAATGGAAATCCCAAATGTCACTGGCCTACCCCCAAAGGAAAATGCACCCCACCACATGGCAAAAACATCAAACAATCAGGAACATCTTGAGGAACATGACAATGGCCCAAGATGTTGATTTGACTTTCCAAACTTCCTAGACCCCATTCTGATCAAGCATCAACAGGATGTAGTGGAACAAGTTTGATTGACAGAGGACCCACAGCACAAGCCAGAATACCCAAAGGATCCACTGCCAACGTCCTGGTGCCAGACCCTATAGGACACCCTGAGAGGTCCTCTTGTCCATGCCCAATGGTTCAGAGCATTTTTGACCACCTAAGGGGGACCATCACAATATTAGGCAAGTGGTCATAATGTTTTGTCTGATTGGTGTATGTCTGAATTACTCCTGTATTACAACGTGCCATTGTGTAGCATAGTTTTAGTGTTTGAGCTGTAGAACGTTGCGAAGGAGAAGGAGACAGAGACTTCATAGATCTGAAAATTCTACAGGAAGCAATGATGTAGAGACATCTAAGCCATTTTAATGCATGAAGGGATTTTTTTTTTCATGGAAAAACTTCTAAATATGTAATTTTGATACATGGACATGAATTTTTAGGGGTTTAATCAGCAGTCGAAGAGGGATTTTAAGTCAATCTTCAGCCTTCATGAATAAAAAGCTAAAATGGAAGCTTTACATCCAGCAGATACTTTCTCCAATATTTAGATCTTTACAGTTTCAGGCTCACTAAAGCCTGATGCTTCTCTCTTTTGAATACAAATGCACCAAACTGATTTCACTTTCTGATGCACGTGCATGCACACGTACACACACACAGGAGCGCAAAAACTTTGATGTGCAACATCACGAGCCATGCTTTTGATAAAGGAATCCACAGCAACCCCCTTTCCTCTCCTCCTTCACCATGGCAGCAGTCAGTCCAGAGACACCCCCCGCTGACCTTCACACGGTTGTCAAGGTTACAATCCGAGTCACAGCACAGGTGGAGACCGAGACAGCACGTCTTTATTCACACTAGAAAAAGAAAACAGTATCTGTCTCTGCCCAGACTGTACAGCATGTAGCCACTGATTCTCAAATTATATGCGTACCAGTCACCTGAACATACAGGCTCCAAAAACAAACAAAGCAAGCAAACTCCAAAAGCTGTGATTATATAAGCGGACTAAATGAGCAGAGAAAAAGATACAGAACAAAGATTATTAACTGGAGACAGACAAACAGGCAGACTGCAGTTCAGCCTCCCACTCACTGGCCACATAATGAGATGTCCGTCTGGTTGGTGAAAACCTAAAAACTAAAATACAAGTGGATGCCTGCTCCTTCTGCTACAATCCCATAGCTGCTGAAATCCAACAGTAATTTATGCCTGCACAGAGCAGGATAAATTACTGTTGTGTGCCACTTTTTTTGCTGTGATGGGTGTGTTGTAGTGTACGCTGAGCACTCTTCTCATCCTCGTTTTCCTCATCTCATCCCGCACATCAAAACAACACTCATGTGGGGCTGTGCGTATTTAGCCCTGCTATGTGGGCATATTTATAGACGCAAGCAGAAATAATGAATACTTAATCACAAGTCACTGATCACTGAGTGAAAAACATGGTGCTTCATTCCACTCTAACTAGTGGGAGCTGGAACGATACTGTAGGTGGTAAATAATGCTCCGTAACACTCTGTACAGCTCATGGAAAATACATGAATCTCTGTCATGCTGTGACACCTCCTCCCTTTCTCTGACAAACAGCTTGCCCTCTCTCTTTTTAGCCTCCGTGCCATCCACCCGTCCTTCCTCGTTTTCTGGCCTTTCAGTGTAACCACATTTTCTTTTCACCACTTCTTTTCTCCGTCTTTCCTCCTCCTTCCCCTCGTTCTCTGCCCCGCTTTTCTGTCTCAGCAGGCAAGAGAGGAGCACAGATGCTTTTAGCGAGCTGACATTTTGTGCCAGTGTAAAAACACTGCATAGCAAAGCAGGTTGGCTCAGTGTGAGGGCCAGATTCTTGGCGGTAATGAGCTCGCTCTGACAGGGAGGAACTGATGTGGAGGGCCAGGGAGTGCATGAGTGTGTGTGTATGCTCGCTCCTCTGATCAGCCACCGGAGGCTTGCTCTAATGAGGCCTGTGTGTCTACAGTCGGCGGTGGAAAGACTGCGCACGCTGTGATCACCAGCATTAATATTTGTTTCGCATTTTTGAAGGTATCACAGCACATTAACATTTGTACACCAGCCGGGTAAATGACTAACTGACCACCAGCTACACTTGCGTGACGACAAAGTCCATTAGGCTATGAAGCAGGAGTTGTGAGTCACAGTGAATAATAAGCAGCCGAGACAGAACGATGGCATGAAAAGAGTTCTTTATGCGCTTCTTGTTGTCTTGACAACAGGTTTTTTTAAAAAAGGTGAAAAGCAAAAAAAAAAGAAGCCGTGAAAACATGAAGCATAGCTGACTTCAGAACCGAAATGATTAGTCAGTTACTTTACAGCTTAAGTGACTGCTTGATTAATCACTTAGCAAAACAGAAAATTAATCATTTTTCAACAATCTCTGGTTCCAACCTCTCAAATGTGAGGATTGACTGCTTTTTTTCTGTTTTGTATAATTGTGTAATTGTGGGTTTTGGAAGAAATGTGTTTTTTTATGGACCAAATTGATTTATTAATGTGAAAATAATTGACAGATTAACTGATAATGAAAACAACAGATAGCTGCACCCCTACATCAGTAATTTAGTTGATTATCAGAATATTAGTTAGAAAAAAACATGATAATAAATCCATTTTGTGGTATTTTACAAGCAAAAATGCCAAACATGTCTTGGGTGACGGTGGTAGACTGTTGTCATCTTTCGCTTTCAGCAATTGACTGATTTTTTGACACTTTACAACCTACAACTCTTTGATTGATTGGGAAAATAACCAGCAGGTGAATCAATAAAGAAATAATCATTAGCTGCATGTCTACTTCAGTGTGATGAAATGATTATTCTTGTGCTGTGGGTATGCAAGAAGATGAAAGTGTTCTGTGCTGACTTCTCTCCAGCAACAGATGAAGCTCTCTGCATGACCTGGCACAGAGTCTCTGTCTCTCTCTCTCTCACACACACACACACACACACACACACGCACGCACGCACGCACGCACGCACGCACGCACGCACGCACGGTCACATGAACAGGCTAACAGCTTAGATAACACACAGTCAGAAACACGGAGACAAAAATACCCATTTTTACCCTTTAAAGTCTCTCTCTCTCTCTAGACGTGATTAAACATGCTTTGTATTTTTAGCCCGATATAAACAGACTTACAACCCACTTCTCTACCTCTCACACACACCCAAACACACACTCTATAATTAGGAGCAGAGACGACCAGTGTTTCATGTTTCAGCTCCACCCAAATTAGTACCCAAGCACACAAACGCAGGCCACTGTGTCTTTGACTCAACCCTATATTCATCTGACAGCAGAGGTGATGGATAAGAGTTTAAAGCCCTTCGCTGGTGAGAAAACACGAACCATCTCCCTCAATTTCTCAATTTCCAGCTCTCACTCTCTTTTCTCTTGAAATAAACCTTTTTTTTTTTATCTCCCTCCCTGCCCTGATTTACTTATACAGCCAACCTGTGTGCAATTCTGCTCTGTAGCGACTGTGTCGAAGCTATAACATCGGAGGCCGTCTCCTCGCTGCTACATAAATCCCTATTTCCTCCACAGCACGCTCTGCCACTCACAGCCTGCGCCCCCTCTTTGATAGTTTTCATAGGGTGGAGAGGGGGAGCCGGGCGGAGTGGAGAAAATGGTCTCCTGCTGTATTTTGGCTGTGTGAGAACACAAGGCTATAATGCCTCCTGACAGCTAGAGGAAGAAAACAATTAGCCGAGAGCAGGAGTGGGAACGGTAGCGAAGGACAGGGGGTGTCTGGAAGGAGAGGGAATAAACATCGAGAAGAAAAGAAAAAAGAAGACGGAGGTGAAGATTTGCAGCAGTGTAGTAAAATGAGTTTGAGCCTAAGCTGACTTCCATGCCAGATGGGATATAACACGAGCTGAGGAAGGGCTTCGACTTTGTGCATTTTTATCCACCTCTCTCAGACCGTGGTGAATCATGACTGAATGAATCAGAGGAAGGGTGTGAGTGAGTTTTTGTGTATCTATCAAAATGATCTGCCAGACAAAAAGTTGTGGCATGTGTAGCTGCAGGCTACGACTTTCCACCTAAAACTGTTATTTATCTCCAATCACAGCACTCCTCAGCCTGTTTTCTGCTGGCTTGGCATTACTTCTACATTACCTGCCCAGATGGGAAGCTTGTCTATGTCAGTTCATCTACACCTATAGTCTCATCAGTACAAATAGGTTATATTTTAGTGTTTGTTTACTGGTTCAGAAGAAGAGAGGTTATGAGGTAGCTGCTTAAACTGTACTTTGATACCAGATAAGAACAGTTTAGACGGCACCACTCCCATTGAGGCTGTCTGAGACTTGAACTTAATAACCTTTCTTGGACATCTGTGTTTCAACTAGTTTGTATGTAGAGTTTGCAAGCAAAGTGTTCCGACTATACTCCACTAGAAAGCTAATCTAAATAGAAAGGTTTAGAGTTTACATGTGCAGGTCCATAACATCTGGAGACAAAATATGGAATAGTTGACCCACTAATCTGATTAAATGACCTCACTTTTTTAACCAAAGATGGAATTTGGTGACCGCGGGTTCAACGCTTGATTCCTCCACTCTTTGAAAACAAACATGACTATCTTTGGGTCTCGACACATCAAGCAGAATGTTGGCCATAGGTACATTTGGCTGATTGTACACGTTAAATTGCCAATGGTAAGACAGCTTATACTGACTTTTTTTATTTACCCATTTAAGGTAGCTTGTTCTAATGTTTTGCTTCTGGCTTTTCCTTTCTTCCTCTACAATGAAAAGACCATAGGCTGACAATGCAGGTACAAAGCAAAGCTTTACAATGCCAGCTGCACCTTATCTGACTTTTATTTGCTGTGTGCAAGAGCAGATTTTAACGGAAGACATGATTATCCAGAGGCAACATAAAGCTTATGATCAGCTGGCCTTTGCCGTGGCTTGTTCTTTGAGCTCGGCTTAGTGTTTCATACAAACTCTCTCTGTCCCTCAAGGTAAAGAGAACATTCAAAACAGCTGCACAGCACAAAGATTTGCTTATTTAAAGCAGGATTCAAATACATGTGCACAGCATATTTGATAGAATTATTCTTTTACCAGAAATAGAAAAAAAAACAGAGGGCAACCATGTAGAAACCCACATATGGACGGAGCTCTGCCAGCACGAACCTGCGCTTTGTTAAAGGGTCACACAGAACACAGTTCTGAGGAAACTGAGATGCATAGACAGATGTACACCTGGTTCTACTTTTTGTTCCATTCTCAACATATTCAGCATTTCAGTTACATACAAGTCCAAAGACAGCATGTCACATCTGAAGAATGTAGTGCTCTGGGCTATAATTACATTTTGAGCCTCTTGGCCAACAACTTTGAGCATGAACCTTTCTAAAGTTTGCATTGTCTAAGAAGCTGCATCCAAAGCACACTTTTCTTACAAATTGGTCATATTCTGCTTTACCTGAGTTAAATGCCCGACTTGCTGTGAGGAATCCAAGGTTAAGCTGAGATGAAAAATACTCCACAGACAAAAAGAGAGAAAAGGGAAAAAAAACCACATCTACCGACACTGGCAGACAGTCAGGATACCACGAGGAGAAAAAGATACCCTTTGATTTGATTTAGTGAAGTGAGTTTGTGCATGTGTGTGTGTGTATGTGTGTGTGTGGAGACAGAAGACTGCTTGACTGTGAAGCTGCGACAGTGCAGTGAGTTTGTGTAAAGGAGTGTGTGTTTGAGCTTTGGTGTGCAGAGGGCCGGGCGTGTTGCAGCTGGTATCAGCACATACACTCACACACAAGAGTTTTTAAGCCTTGGGGGGCTGAACCAGACACCGGAGCCCCAGCAGGAGCTCTCCACACCTGGTTAAAGCCCTGCCCCCCAGTCTCTGAAGCTCCCTCCTACTTCCCACTAATTTCTATGTTGACGATTTAGTCTTCCAGTTCCCTCCCTGTTTGGATTGCCATCAGTCTGCCTCCCATCTTCTTCCAATGGTTCTTACTCATCCCAAATATCTCTCTTTTCTGGCCTCTCTGTTTTGTTTTCCACAACTTAACTCCACTACGACCTCTTTACTGATTCTTTGTACTTACTTACATCCTTTATAACTGCGCTCAAGACTTTTTAAACCCCACAATTTCTTCCCGCTCCTACTCACGCCCTCTCTCCCTCTACGTGGCACAGTCTAAGTCCGGGGTGAAGGTAGTAGTTTGGCTGTTAGTGGAGGGTAGCGTGCACAGTTCAACTGCTGAACTTGAACATAAACACAGAGCGCAGAGTGGAGGGAGAAAATAGAGAAAACCGTTCTCCGCCTTTGCTCTTTTCTCTAACCTCTCTCTGCTTCCTTCTCATCCTTTTTTTATTTTTTCCACAGTCCTTGAGTGCTTTTCTGGGGCAGAGCGCAGCACACTTGTACAATTTGATTAGGCTCTTGGCCGTTTTAGTGTTTGTGTGTAGCCTGAGCAGCATTTTCCTATTAAGTAGCTCTTCTTCGACCTATTACTCCCTTTGATGACTGGAAAAGGACAAACGTGAATGGTCACATCTGTCATAGGAGAAAATGTTCACATTTTTACCAAGCACATAGCAGCTTTATAATAAAGCAATTTGTAATCTCACATGTAACATGGGGTATGTGGTAACTTTATGCAATTTCTGATATACACCGATCAGTCACAACATTAAAACCAGTGAAAGGTGAAGTGAATAACATTGATCATATTGGTACTATGTGGTGTTCTGCTGGAAAACCTTGGATTTTAACATCTGTGTTGATGAGACTTAGACACCCAAATAAACATTGTCCCAGAACAAGCCCACTCCCTCATGCAAATGGCAACCCCAAATGTCACTGGCCTACCCCTGCAGGAAAATGCAACCCCACCACATGGTAAAGACATCAAACAATCAGGAACATCTTGAGGAACATGACAATGGCCCAAGATGTTGATTTGACATCCAAACTTCCTAGACTCCATTCTGATCAAGCATCAACAGGATGCAGTGGAACAAGTTTGACTGACAGAGGCCCCACTGCACAAGCCAGAGTATCCAAAGGATCCACTGCCAACGTCCTAGTGCCAGACCTCATAGGACACCCTGAGAAGTCCTCTTGTCCATGCCCAACGGAGCGTCAGAGCATTTTTGACCACATAAGGGGGACCAACACAATGTTAGGCAGGTGGTCATGATGTTATGCCTGATCGGTGTATTATTACCCATTTAGAAGGGCATTCTAGCAATTTCATAGTGCATTTACTGAAGGTTGGGAGATTTTTAAGATGACTAATGATCAAAATTGATGCGATGAGTAGAAGCTGGCATCCTGACTTTTACTCCCTAAACTTCCCATAATGCATTTTGATAGAGTTGTTTCTGATACACTTTTCCAAAGTCTGTGACCAGTTTTTAAACACAGGATTTAAAAAAAATACATTACAGGTAGTTATTTTTTCAGACTTACAAAGCTCTGACCGTTTGTGTGAAACTCGCTCAGTGCTTTATACGAATCTGTGCACTAACATGTGAAGAAAATGCTCTGTAGATGTGTGTGTGTTTGACAGCGAAAGCTCTTCTCTGTACTCTTAAAGTAGGAGTGGTGCTGCAGGTCTCAGCACAGGCCCTATCTTTATAACCACAGATTGCCCATGGGGTGTTTTTAAATTGTATGAGTAAGTCTGGGTGTGTGCACTCTGAGATTGAAAAAGAAGTAGCCTGTAGGCACAGATTTAATGCTTCTCAAGAATGTACATCAGAAAACACACCGTGAAAATTTGTGAGTATGGATAACCGTACGTGTAGCCTGACCCTGTCTCTGCCTTTTTTAGCCTCATGACTGGATAGGAAGAATAATATTATTGTTCACCTTTTAGCGGCGTGGAGCTAAACGGAGGGTCAGAGGTAGTGTTGCTGCTGGTGTATCCGAGGTCCCTGTGGGCCCCTCTCTGCCACGCGCCTCCAGAGTTCATTAGAAACAAATTACACACAGGTCACCATGCCTCCTCATCATCATGAATCTTCCTGACCCCACACCCAGTGCCTGCAGGCGGATGCTGAGATTACAGCAGCCAGGAACCACACCCTAACTAAACACACCTGCAACAATATGACCACTTCACGAGTACAGAACTGAGACAGGAATGAAACACGCAGGCTTTTCATGGCACAAGATACACTGGAATCTGCATGTTTTCCATGCAGGCCAGGCCTTAATAGTAGGTAATCAAGCTTTAAAAAAGATCTGCAAACTGTACTATAATTTAACCCTGTATTCTACCGGAGTGTGCAAAGAGAAGATCAGCTCAACCAGGTTTCAGCCACTGAGTGACCACTGCAGATTATTAGCTCTGAGTTTCACTGTGTTCCGTCCTTCTGAAAGCACGGATGCTTTTGAAGCTCTACTGAAGCATGAATATCTCTGTCCCATTGGACCCCAGCAGCATCCCAGACAGACACACCCCTCCATACACGAACACACGCAACTGTCTCGCTGGTGGGTCCCGCCTGAGTGGATGCCTAAATATTTAACAACATTTTAACCCCCCCTCCACTTTACCTCCAGAGTGTCTGCTAAGTCCAGCAAATCTGAGACTTAAAACATCCAGATAACCCCTGGCAGAGAAAGTTACTGGGAACGTCTTGTGGGAATGATCCTGAATTGCCACTTGACTGGTTTTGTGCTCTTGTTAGCAGGTTAGCAGAGGGTCAATACTGGCCATTTTTTCACCATTTCTGGGAGCTCAGAGATAAAAAGAACCACAATGATAAAACATGTTGGTAATTTACTGAACTGATAATATCAGATATGATGGGAATGGCTCTGCAGAAGTAGCAACAGCACCTAAATGATTGTAAGAGTGGGATTGTCCTGGATATGATCTCATGTCTCCTGTCTTTTCTAGTAAAGCTCTTCTGCTCAGGTGGGATTACACGACAAATTCCAATTTCTTATCTGGACCATCACAATCTGAGGCCTGTTTTTTCTGCGACTTTGGAGCCAGTTGGATGCTGTGGCTCTATCGTCGTAAAAACTGCTCTGTCGCTATCTGCCATACCAGGCCGAGTCTACCTTGATGTGCACACATGTAAGACACATGCAGAGAGCAAGAATATGTCAATAATGAGGAGTTCATGTGTGACTTCTTGTGTGTGTGCATGGGGAAGATAGTGGCTGCATGTGGAGACAGAGACTCTCTTTCAAGAGAATTTCTTCCACCCAGGTCAATTATATCACAGCCCACTGCCTGAGGGGGGAGAGAGGAAGAGAGAGAATAAGAGAGGAAGAGAGAGAACTGACTTTCCTCAGACTAAAGCATACCAGGAGGTGATCTTCTCATTTAAGATGGACAACAGGTAATGAACATTGACACGAACACACGATCCAAGTGGCCCTGAACTGCTCGGCCTTCTTCCTGTCCTTTCTCCCTCTTTCCTTCCTCTCATCCCCCCACTTCTCCCACTGCATTCCTGACATGCCTCAGGGAGACAGAGGGGGCCTCCAGGACAGACAAACAAAGACACACAACACACACAACACGCTCACAATAGCACTGGCTGCAGCCATTGTGTGTGTGCACTGAGGAAAAGGTCTTGGAGCTCGCATATCAATAGAGAACACCAATCCAGCTTGCCCTCGCTGGGTTTTACTCAGCAACAGAGTTGAGTGCTGGCAATGAAACTCCAGCTGCTGTAAACAATTTTCTTCCAGCTCCTTCCAAATATTTTATAAAGCTACACCCTTTTGGACCCACAGACTGACAATAAACCACAAAACTCTGGCTCAGATTTACAATTTAAACTGAGTGATGTAATAAATTTGCAAGTGAATCATAACAGCCTTTAATGCTGGAGCTGCTAGTGAGGCATGAAAGGCCTGTAGCAGGTTTCTGCACAATGTCAATGCAACACTGACCTCTTCTGGTGGAAACCTCACATGGCCACAACAAAGACCATGGAGATTTTTAGAAATTAGGTTACACATACAATTCTCTGAGGTCAGCAGCAAATATTTAGTGTCAGACTGTCAATAGCCATCAAGTGACGACAATTATGTGCTGAGATGACTCTAAGGGTTACAACGATGTGAAAATTTTGCATTTCAGACTTTACTTGGTCTAGCTTTTTAAATTTACTTCAGCTTCTCTAAATCATCCCAGTGATACATATGTGAATCTGGAGTACGCTGTGTTGAATTCCTGTTTCCTTGCTTCCCCCCCACCTACAGCCTCTACAGCTGTGTAGACTTCCGTGATGGTCAGGTTAATAGCTGGGCCACATAGCTTAGCGCCACATTAGCCGACTAATCCCTCTTCCTTACTCCAGCTAACCTAACCCCATGTTTCCAGGGTCCATCTGACATGGATAACTGCTGGATTACAGCAGCCCATCAGTGCATTATGTGTGTGATGACCTTTGACACACATCTGCAGAAAAGCTCAAAATCTTTAAAAACAACAACACAGGAACAACAGAGAAACAAAATTCTTGCACACTTACTGAGGTGTAGTTGGTCTTGCCCATGTTGTGGTTCTGGTTGTGGTTGAGGTTATGGTTCTCCTGCTCTCTGCACTGCAGCCCGGCCAGGTGTCTCTCCAGGGCTGCCCAGTCCATGGTGGGCAGAGGCTCTTCCTCTACACCCTCTTCCTCTCTGTATCCTCGCATCAGTCCCCCAGTCCCCGCACTTCCTCCTCCTCCTCCTCCTCCTCCGCCTCCTCCTCCTCCTCCCGTCTCCACTCACCGCTCTGTGCTGCTGGACCTGCTTGTGGTTGGTGATGAC
>OMNN01001917.1:0-13766 GCA_900302755.1 Chromis chromis | reverse complement strand
CACCACCACCCCCGCCGCTGCTGCTGCTGCGGCTCCCCCTGCCTTGACTGGAGCTGCGGTGGCTGGGTTTGGGAGTCCCTGTGCCCCCCTGTGGTGTGCCGGGGGAGTGGAGCTGGTTGCTCCTGGGCAAAATCAGATTTCCATTCTGTTTCAGTTCCTCAGGGACGGCTGCGACCGAAGTGGCAGTGTGTCCGCCGGGGGCCGGTAGGGGCGGGACGGTCTTCACATCCTGGAATTCTTCGGCGAGGCTGCGACTGTTGACTGTCTTCCTGTGGCCTTCGCCAGTGCCGTCAACGCTTGCAATGCCATCTCTGCCTTCCCCCTCACTAGAAGGCTGTGGGGAGGTATAGTCCTCTCCGTACTCACTCTCCCACTCTTCTATCACCTTCTTCTTATACTCTTGGTAGTCCTCATCCTCCTCATAGTCCTCTAAAGTGACCAGATCCAGAGAGGGGGAGGATTTGTAGTCCTCCAAAGTGGCCAAGTCAAGAGAAGGGGAGCAAGGTGTGACCTTGTTGGAGTTGGACTCAGAGCTGGAGCGACTGGATGCATCACTCCCCAGGTCCATGCCATCCTCCCGATAATCCTGCAAAAAGAACAGAGAGAAAGAATGAGGTTGAGGAACTTGTAAAAAAAAATGAAAAAAAAGATGGCACATAGAACAAGAAATATACTGTTAAGTTGGACAGAGTGAATGAAGAGAGGCAGGAAAATGAGGAAAATAAAAAGAGAATTTAAGGAAGTGTGTAGATTTAGATTAATCACACTGGTGTTGTGGTTTGCAACCACAAAGCACTTCCCGTCCCGCAGGAACTTCCTTTCTGTACAGAATTTTGCAGTCACTGTCTCATTTGGAGTTTGTTTTTGCAGACACCTACCCCCCACAACTGCACTGCTCTGGACCCTGAGTCTTGCTACGCTGTGCTAACAGATAATCTCATTCCTTTTACATTCCTCTGTATTAGTGTATGTGTGGAAGGGGCTTGTGCAACACTTAACACACACAGTGAAGGCGGAGTCCGTGTGGCTCGATGTGTCAGAATCATATCCCACCGCCCACTGCTACATCTGCACAGCACCACAGGGACAAAACAGGGTGTTTCGAGGGCCGAGAGTGAGCGACAGCAACGTGTCGATGCACAACAACACCAAAACTCTGACGCTGTTCTCTAACCTTGACTCCGATGCTCCTGCAGAGCACCACTTTCTCACCTGACTGATTAGTTCACAGCTAATGAAACTGTCCCTGTTGTTTACAACCCCTCTGCACCTGACCTGAGCCTTCTCTTGCAGAGCTATTGGTTTTTTCTTCACAGGATCACATTGTCAAAGCATCGACATTTCTCTCAGAGCAAAAAGAAATTAACAACACAAGTGACCACAATATGAGATGCCCTGGAAAACAAATTAATTCTGAAGACTGCTGATTGCCGGTTCAGACCACAAGGACTCAGAATAGTTCTGCCTCTTTCACAAGAGAGAGAAATTGCAATGTATAGCTACAGCATTACCCTAATGATCAGGAGCTTTCTTGACTCGCTGCCACTAGATTACACCTGTGCAGACACTGGCTGTTGACGTCAAAGGGCAATGCAGAAAATATCTATGTTGGGGAAAGCAACGAGACTCAGCATCTTAAGAGACTAGATACAAAAAGTGCTGATGTGTTGTGGAAACATAAAGCAACTCGGCACTGAGGAACTTGCATTTCTTGCATGAAATACTAACAAGTCAAAGAGAAGACAAATGGAGCTGCTGCAGGGATGAGGTTGGAATAGATGATAGAAAGTTGCCATTACCTGTTTAACTATTTAAACAACACTGCATTACCAGTGATGTGTTTGGACCTCCAGGGTTTCAAGAAGGAGAGTAAATATGGGTGCCAAACCAGTGCCATGCGTAATTTCTGTTTTGCTTGTTCTCAAGAGGGAGAGCAAATATCAGTGCCAGACCGGTGCCATGCGTAATTTCTGTTTTGGTCGCCTAGGTAGTAATAATAAATCAGTTTCTTGGAATCATTTCCAACAAGAGGTGAGTTCTTGAGGTGGAAAAACTCCAGGAATCTCTTTGGGTTTACAGCTGATGGAGGGGTAAGACTTGATGGCACACATCACCACCACCAGCAGCCTACTTATGGCCTAATAGCCTGGAATGGCTTAGATCCGTTTTGTTAACAGCAAACAAGAATGCGTAATAAAGGTAGCATTTCAGACTCTAGCAGGGCTATATATATATATATATATATCACCACTAAGAAGGCAGAACAACCTTACCGACGTGCTCATCAAACGCGCTGGAGCAGTGCTCGGTCACCAGTCTCTGTGGTGTGAGAACCAGCCTGTCATGTTGGCTTTGTCACCCTTTTAAGTGCTATAAAAAAAGAAAACTCGGATTCAGGAACCGGGTGGGTTTTCCTTCTCCGAACAGCTAAGTAGAGTATCCAAGCTGCGATCGCGTTTCAAATCTCGGTCAGCGATCCTTTTTTCTCCCTCCTCCTTCAAGCGCTATTATCCCGATTTGTGCAGCCTCCAAACGGCGCCTTGGTTTTTCCACAGATCGTCGCGTCAGTACCGGCTTACATGATGGTCACATGATTAAAATAATGTAATCATTTAAAGTGAGTGTATGAGAGGCAGAAACAGAGAGGGGAGAGAGAGAGGGGAAGGCGCTGCAAGACGGCAGGCTTGGAGCGGTAAAGCTGATCCGCTGTGGGATTAACCGAGGCGCAGGCGGACCAATACAGGCTGGATTTGGCCAACAAAAAAAAAAATAACAGAAATGCATGCAAATTGACAGCTGCACCGATCTCCACCCCGCAGCCGGGTGGTGGTGGGGGGGCGTTTAATTTATGTCAAACACTCCCAACTCCTGCCTGGAGATGGTTTTGCAAAAGACGGGGGCATCATCGCATACGCCCAGTCTTTACGTGCGTGTCCAAGTGGCATTTGTGCACGCATGACAGTTGCATGATCACATCTGGTTGCGCACAGTTTGTCCAAACATTGAACACACTGACCAAAAGAAGAGCATTTAGATAATCCCGCATGTGCTTTTCCAATTTGCACAGTCATTCATAGGCTACTCAAATGATGTAATGTTCCCCAAAAAAAAAAAAGTCCCAGGAGGAACCTGATCTCGGCAACAGCGGTGACAGAAACGCCCAATATCAACACCGATCACACCAGCTGTGACCCCCCAACTCAATACAGCATTATCGGTCAAATTGGGGAAAAAGTCCCCGCATGCGTACAGAGCCACAACAACACCTACTGTCATTTAAAACGAACCGATACTCACTGTCATCATCTTTGCAGCTTCCCCCTCCACGTCTCAAGACATGGTAAAGTGTAAATCCCGGCTGTTAGACAACGGAGACGGTGCTCGGACTTGTTTCCCGGCAGCTTTATTCTAAGGGCGGGCGGTGGTAGTGGTGGTGGAGAGGCTGGCTGCGCCGGAGAAATCACAGAGAGCCGGTGGATGATTCAGAACAGTCATCGCTGTGAGTGTGAAGCCACAGCCAGGAGACCAGATAGGAACGAAAGAAGAAAAATAATGTGGATGTGTTTAAAAAAAAAAAAATCCCTCAGCAGGTCAACGCGGCTGCTTCTCCTCCCCGGCGCGCACGGAGAGAAAGATGCCCAGCCAACAGTTCAGCCTGCGCTCTCTCTCGCTCCCACGTCAGCTGGGAAATAAATAGCCTCTGAGTAAAGTGCGTCCCCTTCTACTGTGGGCTTTCAGAGATTTCACGCAAGCAGGGCGGCCTGGATCACTTATTACCTAGAAACTTCCAACTAAAAAAACACGGCGCACTGCTCCTCCGGTTGGCACAGGTCTTGTGTTTTTGTGGCGCCTCTGTCTCCTCTCTCTCTCTCTCTCTCTCTCCATATATAAAGTCTTCTCTCTGTCGCAGCCTGCCGCTCTGAGGAGTGACGACGACAAAACACAACTCAAGCCCAACCTTCTGCACCCACTGACCTTGCAAATGGTACAAGAGAAAGCTGGGCGAGAGAGATGGGGAGATAAAGAGAGGAGGAAACTATCTGGGTGAATTATTAAAGATATACTTCTGGTGCTCTGAATTTAGAACAGTCCAGACCTGTTCTTTCTGTCACAACAATCATTTTTATCTTACACCGAATTACCAGTTTATTGGTACACCTGTACAACCTCCAGTGCAATCCAATGCAACAACCCTGCAATCAATCCAGCCTTTTTTTGTATTTATTTGGAGGCTGCAAGATTCAGTTTGAGTTGCGATCCTGCCACACAGAGGGTGGATTCAAGTGCTCAAAGTTGTAGACACTGTTAGAGGTAAACACAATCAAGTATAACTATATTTTTTCCCTGTCCAAAAATATACCAGCGTTCAGCTACAGCACAAAGGGCAAGTTGATCATCGAACACCTACACATCAAATATCACATATTGCCGGGTGACTTTTTACATTGGATAAACAGAGCTGCAGGAATCCCCCCAAGGTTAGAGCACTCACAGTGACACTCACGACTTCCTTTCTGAACAGTTTACAGAGTTTTCTAGTGTTTGGCACAACAGGGAGACACAATATTAGACCCCAGTCCAATGTAAAACCACCGTCAGTCCTTCAACAAACACTGAACATTACAAGCTTCACAATAGCAGAATGATACTCAGTTCATTCTCCAACGCATTAAACCATCTTTAGAAACTTTATCTGTGAAAAATTTGGCAATCTATTGGTAATTGAAGACACTTTAAAGCAAAATTCTAAGTCACTAAGAGTTTCTTTGTCTGATATGACAGTAAACTGAACATGTTTGGATTTTGTGCACCGTTGCTTGGATGAAAAAGCAACCAAAAGACAGCAGTTTGGGCTCTGAGAGTTTGTGAGGAATTTGATGTTGCATAGATGATTGATTATTCAAGAAAACAAATGGCACATCATTAGTTTATTAATGAAGATAATTGTTAATTGCAGTCTCTAGTTTCAGTACATCATTCACGTGGATGTAATAAACTTTATTCCAGTATGATGACACCAGATGACAGTTTTCCTTCAGTATTTTATAATCTGTACTAGTTTTATGAGCTTTTATTTTTATTTATTTTTTTGTCCTACATGGAATAGTGAAACAGTGGGGTCAAATTTGTTGGTCTGCTGGAATGTTCCTGTGGTTTTCTGTCTAGCTTCCTCCAGCTCAAAGACATGTAGGTTAATTGGTTATTTTAAATTTGCCGTAAGCTTGAGTCTGTCTCCTTTTGTTAACCTGGTGACCTGTCCAGGGTGTATTCCTGGTTTTTCTCTTGCCCCATGACAGCTGGGATAGACTCCAGCCCTCCACAATCTGCTCTTTCTGGATAAACTCACTGTCATAGACATATGTGTCGACACACATGACTGGCAGCTGCTGTGTCGGAGCTGAAGAGGGGTTAACACCAACATGTGCATGATATCTTGATGTTGCATTCTGTTTCTTCTTGCAGCAGCTGCTAATTTACATTCTCGAAACTGGAGATCAACACAAATGTCAGTGACAAACTAATCTCATCCCCAGCAGGAGCAAAACGTAGTCGGACGCTTTAAGTGTTTTGATGATGATTTGCGTCTCTTGAGTGGTAAACCAAACATTTGGAAACACAAAAAGCACCATGTTCTACTACATTGGTGTTGTTGACTCACAACTTTCTGCGCTCAGCACGGCCGGCTGGTGTGCTGCCTAGATTTGTAGTTGTTTGAGGGATGGGAGCTGTCTTCAGATATGGTGCATCAAATGTATAATAGCAGCACAAAGGAGTTCATCCATGTAATGACAGAGAAGTACTTCAAAGACCCCTGGCTGAGCTTCTCCGTACACTGCAGAAGGGACAGTACTAGTGGGGATCTCCCCAAAGAGGAGACAGCAGGAGTCCCGCCTGTTGTTACCACTCCATTCCCCACCGCTGCTTTCAACTCTCTTATCAGCCCTTCCACTCCTCCCCCTCCACTTTTCCTCCCCAATTCCCCAAATATTAATAGGTCATAGTCAAGTAAAGCGAGGACTTGTAGAGTTAACTGAATGCCTTTAAGGAGGATAAGCTTCTTTTGGGTTTTTTTTTTTATCTGGGAGAGAATGTGGAGACTGTAAATTCATATGCTCACCAGGCAATTAACTTATCATTAATTTGTCAACAGGAGGCCAATGCGGTTTAGGTCACTCACACAGTTTGGTGGCTTTGAAGTTTCCATTTCTCTTTGGCGTCAGAGACTCTAAAAACAGTTCTGACATGGCTTCCTTCCCCTCAGTGAATTGTTCCACAGAACAATAAAAGGCGAAACAAGCTTAGAGTCAGGAGGGCCAGATGAAGATGTCACATCAAAGCCCCCCTGATGCATGTCTTCATCAACACCTGGACTTTCACTGTACTTTTGATTGAGGCGGTGGTCAAAGAAAGTTCACCGCACAACACTTCCAGCACCTCAGATCAATCACTCCTTTTGTTTTTTTTTTCTCCCACTTTAAGCAGAGGTGCGGTGTCTGTCAAGCTGCTATTCAGTGGGATTTACCAATCACCGAGGGGCTGAAACATGTGGAAAAACAGCCCGCTCTAGATCTACAGTATCTGGGAAGGCTTCGCTCTATCTGCCTGCCTAACAGTCCATCCACAGCAGATATCTGGCAGGAATCACTGAAGGCCCATTACTGACAGAGAGATAAGGCTGGAGAAAAGAATGCCCCTCAGATAATACTGAAAAGTCGGGGAACATCTTCCTCTGGTTATATCTGTCTCACAGGCATTTAAAAAACAGGGAGCTCCTGACAGTCGGTGAGAAATTGAACCTGTCTCTGCCTTGTCAGGAACTCACCAACTCCAACAAAGAGACACCAAAAGTGACCTTGGAGGATTCTATCTCTCTCTCACTTCCCTCTCCACCTCTCTCTCTTCTCAGGGACTGAGGGAAGGAGTTCACCTTGAAATAAGACGCGAGGCCGAACCAGATGACAGAAAATGAAGCATCAGAAACATGACGGTGGTACAAGGCCAGACCTGCAGATGGGAAATGTCCTGCCTGGTTTATAAGAGTCGCCGGGCCAGAAGAGGCCATACAATAGACTCAGCACACAGATAAAGAAGACCGAATCTTGGCTGTCATGAAGGAAATCTTGACACTTCATTCACCTTGTTCCACTTAAATGCCTTCTTATAGCTTCTGCATACACTGCATATACTATAGTCTGGGCTCTAGGATGCCAAGATGTAAGAGTAAATGGAAAAATGTAAACATTTCCCCAAACTACTACTGTCAGCAAAAGATTGCGGGTTTCTCTTTGTCTGTCTTGTTTGGTCTTGTGTATATACAGTATTTTGATAACAGGATTATGGCAACCTTTAGCCGGCAGTCATTTTCTGACATAAATGAATCTTCTGAGCATCACAGGGTTTAACGTGTTCTACAACCCAATTTGAAAAGGTAATTTAGCCACTATTATGCTTGTACATCAGGAGGCTGTGCTCTTAACTATGGTGAAAACATACTGTATGTAGGCTTGTACTTGTGCTTAAGGCTGTATTCTTAAAATCTGTAATATCACAATTTATCCTTTTTGTTACATAGATTTCTATTTATCTGAAAAAAAAGTCAGAATTTACATGTCTAATGTAAAATAACACACAAATCTATAAATAACCATTACATTTTTTTAAATTAGTGTAATTCCACAAATATTTCCTTCTAATTTAATAGATGAGACAGTTAAATTTCAGTTTAATACTGTGAATATATTTCTAGAATTAGATACCATTAGTGACAATTAACAGAAAAAGAACAATTAGTTCTGAATTTTACATAGATTGAGCTGTTACACAAGAGCTACTTTGTATAATTACTTAACTGCATAATTTCACAACAAAAAGTTTGAGTAAATGTGTAGAATATCAATAGGCAACGTTAATCTGCCAGAATACATGACTAGAAGTAGAGAGCTCAGAAATGTCTTTTGTGCAGTATGACAAAGTTATAAGGCCATAAATCATAAAAAAGGAGAAAACAAAAGTAAATTTTCTTTGATTTATTTATCTTGTCGTACCGAGGAGTTCAGCTTTTGTACTGTAATGTAATTTTGTTTTGTACAGCAAATGGTGCAAATGTTTTTTTGTTGTTGTATTTATTGTATAACAAAGTGATTCTGACAAAATATCCCAATTTTAAAGTCAGATTTGTTAATTTTTCCCAACTGAATCACACCTCACAATGATTCACTGATGGAACATTGGAAAATAGAGAATCCTACGATTCTCTCTGTTTTTACACTCTTTGGCTATGATAAATGGTATCATTTGGGCAATTTTTTAAAAGCTGCTGGTGAGTTTTGGAGTTTAGAGGGTAAAAGAAATAAAATAACCAGACAGGAACATATCTTTTTTTTGCTAACCTAACAAATGAAATATGTGAGGAACCAAGGCACATTATCACATTAATTTAAAAGTCAGATAAAAATCCAGTATTGCTGTGAATCATCCCACACTGACCTAACAAAGTAAGAGAAATCACAGTATAAACAGTATGATAAAACCTCTGATGTTTGACAGATTTACATCACTGTACACTACATATCATCATATTGTCAGCTCTGTGCAGACACACACCTTTCCGCCCACATTTTCTGCAACATGTACACAAAGTGCCACACAAAGCAGTTTGTGCCTTCAGACAGCAGCAGCAGGATGCAGACGGTGTGATGATGAATAGAGATGTCAGATGGCCACAATACAGGTCGGCTCCTTAACTGGCCGTCTGACCTGCTGTTCTAAATAGAATGGGTGGTCAAACCATTGAGGCTGGCCATCAATCTCCTTCCCAAACACAATGATGATTTACTCCATTCAGATCGCCGGGTGAGTGAAGACCGCAGGAACAAAGAGGAGTGTGTGTGTGTGGTTTTCTGGCTGTTCTTTATTTCCCAGGAAACTATATGTATGTGTGTATGCATTTGTGTCTGGACATGTTCCTGTGCTGTGACGCATAGCTTGCACCTTCATGTTTTTGTAATTGTGTTTACACAATCTGTCGAACCCCAGTGCCTATATCGGATTGCACCACTAATACCTGGCTGTAATATATTGATCTCCCCTTCCATACTGTATATCCAACCGACAATTTCACTTGCTAACGAAGTGTGAAATGAATTGTGAGAGCAACATCTTGTCCAATGTATATACAAGCACTCACAGCTATTAGATTCATTTGAATGGGAAGCACGTCAGGTTCCAGTCTGCAGTATAGTGTGTGCAGTGTACAGCTTGTCGCCCAATGAAGACAGACACAGACTTGCAGAATTTGTTTGCTTTATAGAGGCTAAATTAATCGTTCAGTGGTAGACAGCGTTTCACACAACTTAACATTCATCAAGAAGCTTTAAATCCTAACTAGCAATTATAGAAAAAAGACCAGAATATGTACATATGGCCATTACCATAAAGAAAGAGAGGGTGAGAAAACAAACAGCAATAAATGTGATGAAGGAGGAGGCAACAGTATTACTGAGGGGGAGGAGGAGGAAGGAAATTACAGCCATGAAGAAGTTGAGGAAGATGAAAATGTTTGCTAATGATAATGTTGATTATCACTACAGAAATCAGAATGATTACGGCCATGCTTGTGCTGATGAAAATGATAGTTTCTGAGACTCAAGTTAGGAGTGAGAGGATGACGAGCGTGATTAGACAAAACCAATACAGTCTGGATGCTAAAATTGGTCAAAATACAGTAGAGAGGCAGAAGGATTCTCTGTAAGGAACTGAGAAATCTTTTAGAAAAATGTTAAATTCAATTGAAAGTCTTTCTGCTTTAGGGTATCTAAATTGAGACGTAACCTCTCTGGTGGGGGGGGGAACAGCGACTGGCAGAGTTGGAAAAAGTCAGCCAAGTCATTAATGAAGTTATGACCACAGTCGCTGCTGTGGCAGGAGATCTTAATCGCCTGCAAGAGTGGAGGGCCGAGACCTGCTCCAGACCCATTTAGTCTACAGCACACTAATGCTAATTAGAGGGAAAGAAGGAAAGGTTTGTAATCTGTTCAATTAGTTCAGTCTGGGGAGGCATCCTGTGGGGCTGACGGAAGATTCAGGCTCAGGACTGTGCGCCGCTACTGAGGAACATTTTCATGAATCACAGGGAAGACGGTCATACTAATCTCACTCCTCTTTCCCTTCAACATATTAACCTCCCCTCTTGTGTTTCTGCAACGTGGCAGAAAACATCCTTGGCAAATGAAGACTCAGATATAGAGATGGAGACTCCGAGAGCGTGTTAAGGTCCCAGTCGTCTCTCTCTCTCTTTTGCTGCGTGCCTGGCACCCCTCCTCGGCTTGTTTCTGTGCCCTGTCAGCAATACAGCCAGGCAGAGATATGCATCCATTCTGCCCTGTGCTCATCCCCATGCCGTGCAGTGCGCAGATGTCCATACAATTTACTGCCCACACCAAATTGGATCACTTCTCTGGTGTTTTGTGCCGGCCTCGCACCTGCTGTTCTCCACCTCCTCTCATAAACGACCAAACATCCAGCAATTGGGGAGGAAGAGAGAAGAGAGGCAGCGGGAGTTGATTTAAGGAGCAAATTAAAGTGGGGAGGACTGAATGCGACGGAAAAAGAAAGGAAATAGGTTGATGGGTGATATGACAAAAGGAGACAAGTCTCTACTTTTGCAGCAAATCTTTTTGTGAACGCATCTGGGGTTATATTGCACTACAGTCTGCAGGTTTCACCACCAGTCCAGCATCACTACAACCACTGATGATCTTCAGATTGAACAGTTTGACCTCAGAGGCAGCCATTAGATCAACCAGGTCACCAGAGTGTTGTTAAGGTTAAACGCCAGCTGAAATTTCTGATCAGCTTTCATGTGACTGAGTGACAACTCTGTTTTATACCTGAGATGACAGTGTGTGGATCATTACAGAAAAAACAACGTGTGTGTTTTCAGGTAATACATGTGCAGGCGTGAACCCTGCGAGACCCTGGCAGGTGGTGGCACGCTGTCTGAATCAATTATTGATCCTCTCCTGGACTGTCAGGTGTGACATACTACTGCATCGGAGTCACATGTGGCCTCATCATTGCGGAGATGGTATAGGGGGAAGGAATAAGCAGCAACTGTGTGACTGCTGCCTTCGCTCCAGTGGAAACCTTGTTATGTTGTGTCCTGAGGTTGTAGAGCAGCTGGCTCATGCGGCCAAAGCACATGGCAGCCCTATATCACAAGATAAAATGATGACGTTGGCTATTCTGCAAAACAGAAAAGTTCATCCAAGTGCTATTAAAAGTTTAAATAAATGGTTGAGTTTATGCAACGATTGTGATTGCATTTGTGCAGCCGGTGTGTGATGGAATGCAAATTCTGGTATCTCGCAACCACCACCCTGACCTTCACACCTTCAGTTTAAGTCTACACTACATAAAGAAAACACTGTTTTCTGCAGTGCTGCTGTCTGCTGGCATTATATCTTGGACAACTATTCCATATGAACACAATTTCCAGGGACATTGCAGCAATACATGCTATCCCTTGTGGGCATCCCTGTCCATGATGTATATTTGGCTCAAACTATTGCATAAATACATACAGATATACATATTTGCACACATTTATGACTGGAAAAAATGTGCTCGTACACATTTCAAGGTTCTTTATGGTAATTGTAGTAGGCAATTTAGTCTTTTGTTTAACCTCTAAGAGCACAAATTAAAGGCATAATGAAAGGCTGTGAAAGGATATCAAAGGCTTTTCTTAGTATCTGAGATAAAAATCTGTGTTTAAGTGTTAATTGTCTCTATGCAGTCTATTAAACGGCACAACCTCTCCTTATCTGTTATGTATTTGATGTGAGCCGGTTATATGTGGTATTATAATGAGCAGTCTTTACATTCAATTTACTTATCTGGCTCTTCAGCAGACAAGCTGCAATCTTTGCCCTCTTTGTTTATCACAGTAATTACAGAGAATAAGCATGCATTTCCCACTGACAGTTAAATTTTCATTCAACGTCAGGTAATAGTTGCTAAGTGTAGGTTTCACATGTAAAGCCACTGCTGCATGAACATCTTCCTTCTAATACCTCATCTTTTGTTATATATTGTTAGCTTGAATCCTTAAAAGTCTTACTCAAGTTCTACATGTTATGGGAGCACATTGACATTTGGGTGATGTGACTCCTGCAATTATTCTTCAGTAATATTCCTGACTGAACTTTTCATTATCATCGTCTAAGTTGTGTAACTGGAACAATATCTGTCTTTGAAGGAGGCTAGATTTAATTTCTCTCTTATCGAACTGCACTGCTTTTTCTCAAACATTGTATCATTTCTGTTTGTTGAGCATCACCGCTGTTCCTTTTCTTTTCAGCTAATAGCCTATCTAATTATTTTCTTAGTTCCTGAAAACCGTGCAAATCAAAATAATTACCACTAGCCTAATTGTGTGCACAAACTCATTTAGTGCCTTCCCTGCTCTTTTTGCCCCAAATGCAGCCCTAGATTTATAGTAATGTCCAAACTAATGGCTGTTTTCCCCTCCTGTGAAGGATAATGGGGTCAAATCTTTCTTCAACATATCAATCTAAAAATCTTCCACTAAGTTACTTGGAAAGTGCAGCTCTACGGACAGGGAAGTTGCAGCGTTATGTTTATTGTGCTCTGGCATTATCATCATTTGTGCATCCTTGATACATTTTCTCTTCACCTGCCAAATAAAAGCACCACATTACTGAGTGATTCATCATTCAGTATCTGTGACTGGATGAAATATTATCTTTTTTCTAACAATACTTATACCGATCAGGCATAACATTATGACCATCTGCCTAATATTGTGTTGGTCCCCCTTATGTCATCAAAAATGTTTTGAACCATTGGGCATGGCCAAGAGGACCTCTCAGGGTGTCCTATGGGGTCTGGCACCAGGATGTTGGCAGTGGACCCTTTGGGTACTCTGGCTTGTGCAGGGGGGCCTCTGTCAATCAAACTTGTTCGACTGCATCCTGTTGATGCTTGATCAGAATGGGGTCTAGGAAGTTTGGAGGTCAAATCAACATCTTGGGCCATTGTCATGTTCCTCAATATGTTCCTGATTGTTTGATGCCTTTGCCATGTGGTGGGGTGCATTTTCCTTTGGGGGTAGGCCAGTGACATTTGGGATTTCCATTTGCATGAGGGAGTGTGCTTGTTCTGGCTTGTTCTGTTTATTTGGGTGTCTAAGTCACATCAACATGGATGCCAAAATCCAAGGTTTTCCAGCAGAACACCACATAGTACCAATATGATCAGTGTTATTCACTTCACCTGTCAGTGGTCATAATGTTATGCCTGATCGGTGTATTTCCAGTAATCTTTCCAGGAAATCAGGGTTCATCAACTCCAGAAATTACCTAGGAAACAGTTTAATCTCAGAGTATCAGAGTGATACAATGACAGCTTTCAGTGTGTACGTTGCAAACAGGAATTTCTAATAACGAATTCGACCTACTTTAAATGGTGCCAAATTGGCCGGGGGTGCAATTGTCTCTATTCTGTCATTCTGCCAGATTCTGAAAACCTATCATCCACATAAACCTTTTGCAGATACCTTTGGTTTTCATCAGCAGTGTCGGTTAAAAAAATGATGAAATTAAATTTTTAAAAGGACAAGACATCTAGAATGTCTCCACTTGATGGCACTTTCATAAAAAACTGGATCTGATTCCAAAAGATTCAGATCCAGAACACTGTGTCTCTGTGTTCCTGACAGAAAATGGGGCTCAAGTGCAAAAATA
>OMNN01001916.1:0-11698 GCA_900302755.1 Chromis chromis | reverse complement strand
CTGTGCTGTTTCTTGTATGTAGATGTTCTAGTCAAGACTGACAACGACTTTAACCTTTTCACATAATCAGGATCTTGTAATTGTTGTTTGTAGCATCATTAACCAGATAGACAGTTTTCTTAAATACCATTGCATTTGGTGGTTATGATCAGATTTTCAAAATTCTGGCCATCATCTCTACCTATAAAAATAAAAATCACACTGGTCAGTTTATGTCATTAAGGCAAAAACTCTTAATAATAATTAGTAATGACAACTGAGCTTTGTTGCTTAAATAGTCATGAACATAATGGCTGGAACTGCTTCATCAGAGGAATCTAAACAGACTCCTTTTGCCTGGATTATGTATTTCTGGATGTGTTATAGATAAATGTCTCAGATTTGAATTCACTTGATATCATTACAAACCAGGCTGAACATTATTGTTGTTTTTTGTTTTTTTTTATTAAAGCCACATTTACGCAAACCATACCTAAATTGTAATAAAATACAAATTCCCACACTCGGCAATGACATTTTCAGAGTCAGATGAACTTTAATAGCCCCACGGGGGCTAAATATGTAAAATAAATAAATAAATAAAATAAAAAAAGCAGAATTTTACAAGAATACAAGAAATATATTGAAATACATGCACCAGGATGCAGAATGCAGAAGGTTAGCAGAGAGACGGATGTAAACAGCAACTCTTATGTACTGTGGACAAAGCCCCACTGCTAACACACTGCAGAAATGACAAGGATGGCAACATTCATTTGTCCCTTTCTTGCTACACTGTGGTTTATTTCTGTTGCCTGACCTTGTCTGAAAACTGTCAATGGTAACGTTTGAATCCGGAGTAATTTCTGTCTCTGTGAAACACTCATGGGAGTCCGCTTGACTATTCTCCAGAGTTGTTAACTCGTCCATTTTATTGTCCATCGATCTCACATTGTCCAGGATGATGGAGGCTTTTATCCACCCTCCTTTATCATTCCTTGTTGTCCATCCCAGCTCCTTTCCCTCGTATCTTCATTCCTCCTCTGCATTCTCTGTGCATCCTCCTTTAATCTCAGCAAGTCCATAGCTCAAAAAAGTCATCAGTAATAATCCAAACAAGTGTGACAAAAAAGGAAGGTTTAAGGGACTTTAAAACTGCAACAGGCTGCATGCAAAATTGACATATGTGCCAAAATAAATTTGAAATCATGTATTTCTGTACGATATGTTTTACAGTTTTATAATTTGGAGGACATAGTTTTCAGGCCCCAGACACTCATAAATCCATCAACATTATTTTTATAATTAAATTATCAATTTTTGATCTCTGAAATCTACAAATCAAGTGAGTTGAATGGCACAAAATCAACCCAATTTGTGAATCTGACACCACAGCACCAGTCTCAATGATGCAGAAGGAGATTGCTACCTGCTGGATCCTTTTGTTGTGTTTGATGGAAAACATGACTTCCACTATATTCACGCAATAAGAGCACACGTGTAAGTGTGAAAACACTGATCAGAGGCAATCAAAGACCACAGAGAACTTCAAACACTGTCTGGAGATCAAAAACATCATCAACTGGCGATGCGTTGCTTTGAACTGTCACGTCAATCTGACACTTATTCTCAGATGATGTGAATGCACAGTTGGTAAGAGGCTGGTGGACAGGAACTTGGGTTAAGACATCTTTGAAAATGTTAATTTTGAACAGCACAAACCACCTGTGATATCATGTCACATGTATGTGTTGATTTTACTGAAAAAAAATTAAGATGTTAGATTTGAGATTAGCCTCTGCGAGAGGTGAAGTCATTGCTTGCGAGTTTATAAGACGTGTTACTATGTTGATCCAAATCTAATAAAAATAACAAACTGTTCTCAAGAGAATACGTAAGCGAAACCAATAAGAGAGCCAAAGATGGATTGGCACAAGATAAACTGTTTATAAAGAGAGTAAAATAACATAACTGTTGTCGTTTTGCAGACATAGAAGAAACCAACCTCCGGGTTGGGACTATGCATTTGATAGTGTCTTCTAAAGCTGCAGCAGAGGTCAGACCACCAGCACGCCTGATTCCCTTTTAATAACACGTTGATTAGATATTGATTTACTATGTCAAGGCATATCAAAGCTGTGAGAAGGAATTCCCTTTTTTCCCCACCAATTATTGATTGCTAAATAAGTGCTAAGTGAAGACAGTCCTAAAAGGAATAGATTTTTTAATTTAGGAAGATCTAAAGAGACTACTTAACCACATTGAAACCTTGCATCTTACAGTGTTGAGGCAAAGTAACACTCAAGGAGGTTTGGTGCGGAGATTGGAAAGATTAAAGGTACTGTTGGGTTTTATGGAGAGATACAGATGATGACAAGTTCAAAGAAAAACCTGAACACTTGACCCCTACAGAGAGGGTATCAGCTCTATTTTGCTGTGAGGAGGCATTTTGCTGCCATGGTTTGGGTCCACTGGTGCTCTTAGAAGGAAGGGTCACTGTAAATCAATACAACGTTGTTCTGATTGGTCACTTTTATCCTATGATCAATCATTTCAGTGATTTTGTTTAATCGTGGGTCACTGAAAGAGTTAATAAAAAAGGAAATGGTGTTAAGATTTGATGAGCTAAACCCAGCTCAACACTTAAGGGAGATTTTGGACCACCGTGTTGGACAACACTCTCCACGACCATCATCAAAACACCAAATGAGGGAATATCTTTTGGAAGAATGGTGTTCATCCTCCAGCAGGGTTTCAGAGACTTGGAGAATCAATGCCACGTTGCACAAAGGCTGTTCTGGTGGTACATGGTGGCTCAACACCTTCCTAAAACACTTGATGTTGGTTTTTCTTTCAGTTTGTCACCTGTATGTATATCTGGGTATCATCCACGTATAATGTAGGAAGAAGAATTATACATTGAAAAAAACAGTGGCGCCAACATTGAGCCCTGAGATGCTCCAAATGTTATTGGGGCCAATGGTGGTGTAGTTTAAGTGATTAGCTAAATGTTTGAATCACAATCCATATGGACATCAATGAGATCACAGGACACAAAAGTAAGTTTGAAATAACCTCACTAATGCATGAAGGAATATCTGTGTGTCTGTGAATTGCGGTGTAAAGTTTGAAGCAGGTTGGGTGGTCATTTCATCACTTTTTGGGGTCTTTTTTGGGGTCCTTAGCCTTACCTATGAGCATCCATGAAAGGCAAATGTTTAATGTAATTTATCAAAGGGAACATTCTAAGAGAAACCTTTTCTGAAAACTCTATCTGTACCACATCTGTCTGTGAACAACAGAGTTTAACCACTGACACCAGGCCCTAGACTAGTTGGAAAAATGCTTACCCAAAACCAGAAATATATAAACACACATTAGACCTTTCAGATTTCAGTCTGTTAGCTCCAGAGAGCTGAGCAGCTCATAAAGGGTCAGGTCAACTTATCACAATCCAGATAAAGTAGATTTTGCTTCAGTTCACATTCATTCCCCTCAGTAACACATTGATGTTGTTACATCACAAACATAAAGAAATGAGTGTCTGTTTCCACCCAGTTTCAAACTGAGGACCTTTTGCGTGTTAGGCGAACGTGATGACCACTACACTACGGAAACTGCATCCAGCACCTCGGGTACGAGTACAGATGACGTCAAATGACCATGTAATACATTTTGACTGTGGGATAAAGTCCAACCAAAATTTGAGGAAGCTCACCTCAGCAGATACAAATGACATTAGTGTTCCATTTTTATATTATCTGTCTTCATTTATTCTCCTCATGTCCTTCTCTCCTACTTCCCTTCATCTGTTTCTTCTTGTGTCTGTTTGCCTTCAGCTTCTTACCTCATTCTGCTTGTATCTTTTATTATTACTGCAGGACTATAGTGTGACTATACGTTATTTTCAAGTGGACCCTGGGAACTGTCACATTGTTCTCAAGGATCTAAAAACAGCTCTTCTTGTTCATTCCTGCACTCAGTCCTCCACTTCGACTTGTCAGTCTTTTCCTTTTCTTCCAGCTCTTGATTCCAACTGGGTGCAAAACTCACCATCACTTCCAAAAAAAACCAAAATAGAAACGCTGCTTGTCAACATCAGAAACTCGTGCTCGGGAAATCCCACATGGAACAATTAGTGTTTTTTGTTCTTCTCTAATCCCTTTCCTCTTCTCATAGAGAAAAATGTCAAATGGTATTTGTCTCGTGGGTGGTCTAAAAAAAACTGGAAAACAAATGAGACCCAGCCCACGCATTCAATCAACCGCTGCAGCTTCGTATTATACAGCAGTTATTTGAATTCAAGCTTCCTGTCAAATGCCACTCAGGTGTGATTATCTGCAACAAACTGTGAGTCACCTCCAGTCGAATTGTGTTCTGCTCACAATACTGAGTGGATCCATATCTCTCTGCTGGATCACTGGGTCTATATTGAGTGCTATGAGCAGCTATCACACTGTATGTGTGCCACACTCCTATCTTGTAATTGATGGTTATGGCCAAAGTTATGCAGCTAAATCCTCTTATCTCACAAACAGTGGGACCTGTATGTTGGCTCGCCAAACTCCCCACGGGAGGAATGTTGGTTGCATCCAATTATGCCATTTGCGTTCCCCCTTTGGGTTTATCACCAACTACGCACTTCTCCACCTCATTTCACTCGCCTTCCACCTCCTCGCTCGCTTCCCGAGTCACATCAATATCACACCTCCATTCTTTTCGCCATAATATCAAACAGTCCGGTGGGAGTTTCAGCTCATCCTTAGGCTGCAGACAAAAAAATGTTCTTTATCGAGATTGTATTTCATTCTATTTTAGTGGAGGAGTTACAGAATATGCATTGTTTCTATACTGGAATATTGCTTAAGGGATGCGGTCACATAACACAATATTTTTTTCTGATAACCATACCGAGGGTTTAACACAGGGAGTTAAAAAGTGGCTGCACACATCTTAGCAAACCTTAATGCATGTCCAGGCGCATGAGAAAAATCATCATAACAAGGAAAAAGGTATATACTCACAGTATTTTATTTAGTATTGCCATTCAACGTTTGGATCAGTGGGACCTTCGTCATGCACTTTTTCAAGCAAAAACTATGTTTTCAGGTCTGAAAAATTGACAAGGGATGGCATTAATAACATCTTTTTTTTTTTTTTTTTAACTCAATTAAAGAAAAGAAATAGGAATAGGAAAAAATCAATTAAAAATTCAATAAAATAGTGCAGGGCCCACTGTGACATCACCTTGTGATATTGTTCTGTCGTCTATGATGTTGCCTAGCAACAGGGGCTCCACCCACAGGCTGAGGAGCCAAAAAGACCACAAAAAGCCTTTGATTCGATCTGCTTCAAACTCCACACTGCATGTCTTTAGATCCCCAGGAATACACCCACCAAGTTTAAAGCAAATTAGATGTACGATTGTTTTTTAGGAGCCAGTCCAGCACAACAAACTCACCCAGCTTATTCCACAGAATACTTTGAAGTATGAACACGAGAACCATGGTAAATCATTAGAAATCATAATAATGACAAATTCTTTCCTCATACTCAGTGTGAACGTGGTGGGACAATGTGCCATTTGCCAATTGATGGCCAGAAAACCCATTTGACATGGTGTCTGTAGTGTAGTGGTTATCACATTTGCCTCACACCAAAAGGTCCCCAGTTTGAAACCGGGTGGAAACATTTTTATTTGTCCATAAAAATGTTGAATAAGAACCTCAAATGCCTCAGACAATCGCTCAGAGAGTGAATGGACACAATTGAACTTTGACGCGAGGAGGATGTTTGCAGCAACAAACTTTGTGTTTGGTGGTGTTTTGCTTTCGTCTGTATTTTGGCGAAAGCACAGCGGCTGGTAGAAAACTCAACACTCCCCGTCGGGGAATCGAACCCCGGTCTTCCGCGTGACAGGCGGAGATACTGTCCACTATACTAACGAGGACTGCATGGGCCTCTTTTTTTTTTTTGTCATGTCACCCGGCGGCTGGCACAGTTTCTGCTTTGACAAAGACTACTGTTCACGCCTTGAAGCATTTGAGTCCTGGCGTGTTAATGGGCCATTGGCCTTGTGTTTTGGGGTTGAGAACAAATACCTGGGACTCTCCACCCTCAAAGGCAGGTAGACCAGAAGAAGCCTCTTGGATAAAATGTCCTCTAGGACCAACAAGGGAAGTCCAGTTACCTTCTTCTGCCGAAGCACTTGAGACCATGTTAATTTAGGGTATGGGCCAGGAGGATGAATCATTTGCTGGTGGTTTTATGGAATGGGCACATATCTTGGCAAAGCAGGTCCATGCAGTCATCAAATAGTGACAGATGTACTGCCACTGAATTTTTGGGGGGCTTTTGTCTATATAGTGCTACTCTGCAATTGTTGTTTCTATAGGACACTTTGTTTCACAAATGTAAACCAGTCCACATGGAAAGGTATTGCTTTATCAGGTGCCATGAAGCAAAAGAATGGTATTTTAAAGTTAAAATTAACTGTACACATTGCCCACACCTGCAGTTACCTTAAGTGAGAGCTGACAATAAATGTATAGGTTGCTCAGGTTGTTCCATTATTATTATGCTCATTTGTAGTTCTTAAAACCAATCACAGTTAAGCAAAGGATGTAGCAATGGTACCCCTGCAAAATAGTGACATGGGAACTGTTTTGGTGGCATTTTTTTTACACAGGGAGGCGAGCACTGTCATAAAAAGGCTAATTCACTGAAAAAAAATCCAAACACAATGGCTGCCTTGTTGCACAATCCCAATAGGCAAAACATGGCATTTTCAGCATGTAAGTTGCTGCTTCTGGAGTTGTTGTTTCCTGTCGTGGAGGGGATTTTCAACATGGTAACATGCAGACACTGTGGAAGACGAGGCGAAAGCCATGTCAAATGCAGAAATGGCAGACTTATACCAGAAGTTTACATCTGGTGAGTCAGACTACCAAATCATATGACAGACTTAGCAGCTTAGCATTTTCAGCAGTTTTGTTATAGTGTCCTTTGTTTGTTAGGCTTGTAAATTGTTTGATTTTGTTTTGAAAAAAAAGTTTTATAAAAATGTCCCTGATCATGAGGCATACTGGAAATAAATTGCCACCCTCATGTGAGGTTTTTCTGGGAGCATTTGACGTGGCTCTCTGGCGATCAGCAGGAGAGACCTGTGCTTTATTTTCTACCCAGTAATCACCTCCCACTGGTGTCATTACAGGAGGCAGCAGAGAAACTCCACCTCACTATTTTCTATCTCCGCTTATTTGCTCTTATCCCTCCTCGGTGCTCTGTTTCTGATTGGTCTGCCTGTCTATCTACCTTCCCATCTGTCCGACCTACCCGGCTCTCCCTCCACCGCCCCCTCATTCTCCTTCACCACCTCGCTATCTCCACATCAATATGCCCCGTCTGCCTTGGTGTGTCACTCACTTTCTCCCACCTCTGGCCTCTTCCCTCCTCCTGCCTCCATCCTTTCCATTCTTTCTTCCTTCCACCAGTGCAACCCTCTTATCTGTGCCTCCCAAAAATGCTGACAGACATGTTTCTGAAATGGCTTTTCCTTGTGAAAAATCCCACTGGCCAGTCAGTCGCTTAGAGTAACTAAAAGAGCAAATATCCCCCGCTGGTATAGCTTTATGACATATTTTTGATAACACGTCCAGCACAGAAGCAGCTCCGTGGTAAAAATCAAGGGAATACATGTCACCGCCGCATGTAGTGAAATTCTATGTAGCCTAAGTGGAGATAAAGGTTGTTTATCCATCTAGCAAAATGTCTTCCTCCATCTTACTCAGGCCTCACTGAGGCTCCACAGGAGACTACCTGTCGTCTCTTTTCCACCGCCAAGCCAAATGTGTTTTACTATATAACCTTGCTTATATTAAATTATGTAACAGCTGCAGGATCATCTATTTTGGCAAAAAATCTGTGATGCACAAGGCCAAGTAGTTATTAGAGGTACCCATTTAAGTTTTTTAAGAGAGAAAGACTTCATTGCCCAGAAATTATGTAATGCGCCAGCAGCTATTTACACATTTGTGTGTGCTTTTCCTTTTCTTTAGCCTTATTTAATTGAGGGAATGTTTCCAGACAAACACAACACGCACAGTCATAGATATTGGTATGGGGAAATCACTTTTCCTAATGCATTCCTGTCTGTCAGGACAGGAAATCTATCCACAGTTAAAATAACCACAACTCAATGATTTTCTGGTTGTTTAGTTTGTTGCAAATGTCAGATATGGAATGTACCAATGACACTAGATACTAAGAATGTTCATTTTTACATTGTAAAATGGTTTTCAGGGTATAATTTTGCTTATAATTTTGCAAATAAAGACTTGATGAAAAACTTGTTTTTAATTACACTAGATCATTGAGATTCGTAATAGCATCTTTGAGCCATGACATCATTCATTTCTTTCGATGATGTTTCCTAACAACAGGGGCTCCACCCACAGGTCGCCAACAACTGAGGACCTTAAAAATGACCCCAGAAACAACCATTTTTCTTCCGCTCGGCTTCAAACTCTGCAGTGCACTTCCTTGGGTCCCCAGCGACACACCCAGAAAGTTTGAAGCAAATCGAATGTTTAGATGTTGAGTTATGAGAAGAAAAGACACACACAGTCAATAATATGTCTATATGACTGCACTGTACCGTTTTCTCCAAGATCAAACACACAAAAAGACCAAAGTGTTGTACCAAGCCTTTAAATATTGATTGTCATCAAAACAGACAAGACAGTATAGGAAGGCTTTATTCCCCAATAGGAAACTATCAACAGCAACGTTTGACAGCCTGTCAGTTCACTTTGAGGTTAACTAAAATTTTACATGAAAGCTAATCAGCAACACCTTCTCATTACACACACATCTGTGGCAGCTACAGCGTTTTGAGACTTGTTTTTTTGCCATCCCACTTTAAAACACTTCCAGGGGATATACCATCCTGATTGTAGCAGTGTCATAGAATTTTCCAGAAGTGGCCAAATGGAGGTAGGTCACTCAAGAAACCTGGAATTAAAAGTCTGTTTTTATTCCTAAGCAAACAGTGTTACAGGCTAAATAAATTCAAAACAACTGATGAATTGGGCTCCTGATGAGGCTTCTCTCACCCTTTACAAAAGATGCAAAATGGTTTAACATTTACATACAGCAGATGGAGTGCTTTTTTTTCCCTGGTGTGGTTTTTAACAAACTTTGAAAGTGTTAAGAGCTGACATCAGTCTGACGTGGTTGATACCATATGATATCCCATGTTTTAGATACCACTTTTATGGCTACTGTATAACATAGCGCATATTGCAGCTGTCACATATGAAATACCCACTTATTGACTAGTAAACAGCTGGTGGAAAATTGACACTCCCCGTCGGGGAATCGAACCCCGGTCTTCCGCGTGACAGGCGGAGATACTGTCCACTATACTAACGAGGACTGTGCAGTCTCTTTCTTGTCCTGTCAATGACAGCTGGCTGGTTGTCACTGCCTTAAAGTGATTACTTTAGAATTCAGTAGTAAACAACTTGTGTTATTCAATGGAAAGATTTCTGAATGCCTTCTGTTTAACAAATGCTAATATTAGCTTAAGCCACACAGATCTTCAGCAGATCACTGGACCTGTGCAAAGTCCCCTCCTGTTTCAAATGCTCCATAGTCATGCCGGTCCCCGAGAAAACCTCCATCTCAGGATGAAATGACTACTGGCTGGTAACGCTGACATCTGTGGTCATGAAATCCTTGGAGAGACTGGCGCTGGCCCAGCTGAAGGACATGGAGGCTCCCATGCTAGAGCCCCGTGCAGTTTGCCTGACGGGCAAACAGGTGATGCAGTCAACAGGGGACTACATTACATCCTGCAACACCTGGACTCAGCGGGCACATATGCAAGGGTCCTTTTCATGGACTTCAGCTCGGCATTTAACACCATTGTCCCTGAAGTCTGGTGCGACAAACACAGAATATTTAGATGTTGTTACTCAGAGAAAACACGAAGAAAGCCAAGTGTTTCCACCCAGTTTCAAGCCGAGGACCTTTTGCATGTTAGGCGAACGTGATGACCACTACACTACAGAAACTGCTTTCGATGCCTTGGGCACGGGTATAGGCAATGTCAAATAACAAAACGATTTTAAAAAATGTAATCGTTACCATGGTAAACTCCTACACATTATAATAAAAATATATAGAATAAATAAATACTGCGGGAGAATGTTCCTCTTTGCAAAGGGCCAGTATGGCCAGAAAACCTACTTAATGTGGTTGTTGGCAGCATTTTGCATTCATCTTTCTTGGTGAACACACACCAGCTGGTAGAAAAGTCAACTCTCCCCGTCGGGGAATCGAACCCCGGTCTTCCGCGTGACAGGCGGAGATACTGTCCACTATATTAACGAGGACTGTATAGGCCTCTGTTTTTTTTTTTTGTCATGTCAGCCGGCGGCTGGCACAGTTTCTGCTTTGACAAAGACTACTGTTCACGCCTTGAAGCATTTGAGTCCTGGCGTGTTAATGGGCCATTGGCCTTGTGTTTTGGGGTTGAGAACAAAGTCGCATTAACTGATTAATAAGTAAATGGTTTACAAGCTAAGCTAAAACAAATTGTGTAAAGTGAATACTACAGGTAATGATTACAGTTGAAAAAGCTGAATGCAGAGAATAAATGCTTGAACAAGTTAGCTCATTGCAATAGAAATGGAAAGCTAAACGTAATAGATAAATCTTAAATAAATAAATATTATTAATAATAATAGATAAATAGCTAAATGGATAGTAATGGATTAATAGTTAAAATCAATACTGCCGGTATTTACATGCTGAAATTGAACTGAAAACATTTGGTCTTAACCAGGAACATATCTGGATCTTTTGTTCTAAAACATCCTTTTCATTTTTTCAATAGGACATTGTGTAACAGGTTTAATAATTAGGTAACATCATTTTTGATGTCCTTAATATAACAACATTTTAACCATATTCAGGACATGCATATCTGAACATTACACAGATACCGTGTTTCCACCGCCGTGGTTCTAGTTTTCGTTTGGAGCTAGTTCTAGTTCGGGGCTTTGTTGGTTCAAACTCCGTTCTTCCGAAGAACCGGTTTGCGTTTCCACTGGCCAGGAGCCAAGTTGGAGCCACGCTATTACGTCACCAGAAGGTCCGCGGAGCCCGCCGGCACTTCCGCATTTCCGCGACACCGGATTTCAGCGCAACAGTGTGTGTGTGCAAAACTTCCGTGTGTCCCGGGATTCATTCCAATACATCTGATGAGACCAGAGACGTCCTGGAGAACAAGGACACATATTATCACTTTTCCACCACTGATCGCTGAGCAGCGGAGCTTCTGTGTCTCGCTGCACAGCTGATAGCCGCAGACGATAGCCCCGCCCCCAGCTGCGAAGCACTCGGTTCTTAGCTCTGGCCCAGCAAGGAGTTGGTTCTTTCTAAGAACCAGTTTTTGGAACCAAGAACCGGTTCTTCTGCGGTGGAAACACAAAGAACCGGTTCTTAGTTAGGAACTAGCTCCGAACTAGAACTAGAACCGGCCGATGGAAACATGCTATGTGAGGCTCTGGTGGTAAAACACTGAGCCACTGTGCTGCCCTTTGGGGGAGAGTAGGGGGGAGAAAAGGGGTGAAAGATAGGAGGTAAAGGAGGGTGAGGCTAAGGGAGGTGCAGGGAAGGTGGAGCAATGGGGGAGGTCGAAGGGTGAGGAAGG
>OMNN01001915.1:0-11363 GCA_900302755.1 Chromis chromis | reverse complement strand
TCAACCAAAAAATACTGTTAATTTTCTTTTTTTTTAAATTTTTTTTTCAAAGAAAAAAAATCTGTAGATTAAAATAATTATTTTACAGTTTTTCCCTGTTTTGCTAAATTGCGTATAATATCGAGTAAAATCACAGAGCAAAAAAGTATTAATTTACATGCTGACTGTAAAAAATAATAAAAATATGGCCAAAACATCAAAAATCTGTATTTTTATAAATATGCATGACTGTAAAATGACACTTTTTACTGTACTTAAATCAGCCGACATTTGCTGTAATTTTCACAGTTTGTAAACGTTACAGTGTTCCACCATTTTTGTTAACAACTTTTCGGCACCCTGCTGCAAGATTTTCAATGTTTTGTCACAGATTTTATTTGTCATGTCGCATGCATGTTCAGCCTCATGCTTGTGCCTGGCATCAACATATGCTAACTACCTAAATGTCAACAATCTTTCCCCAGAATCACAGACTCCACATTTAACTCCAGATCAGAGCAGCGTCACTCATCCAGTTCACTTCAACTGTCTGAGTTCAACATATGTGAGGAAATTATAAAAAATAACAAAAACATATTCCAAAATGGTGTGATTTGATAATAATGTGCAATGCAGTGAGATAACTGACTTATTTAGCGGTTGGTTTTTATCAAACACACACCAACACGTCGACCGTTGAGATCCTTCATCTGTGTGAGTTTAAAATAGGTATTTTTTTCTGCTGCTATGCAAGACAAAGCGTGAACTAGGGTCATGAATAAATAATTGTGTCCGATTGTGGTGACAAAATGGCCTGGATTGTGCTCAGTTCGGGCTACGCAAGACAGAGCGGAGCCATCTGCAGAGCCATAGATACTTGAAGATTGCAGACTGATCATTTCAAACCCTGTGTGTGTTATATTGATTAACTAAGAATAAAATGTTATGCATCTTATTACAGATTTATTAACTTTGTCTACACCTGGGTTAGGTGTATTGAGAGATGATGAGCGTTAGGCCTGAACACTTTAATGATAGAAAAACATGTGAAACTGATACCAAATGTCCTTAACTGACAAAGAGGTGACGTTAAACTGACATTGTGGGTGAAAGTTTATAGAATCCTTAACTTGTCTTTTTGCAGCTTTTTACTAACAGCAGTATATTTGGAATAATTTCAAAAGATCAGTCTGGTGATGTTGATCTTTTTATTATCAAATTCCCAGCATAAGTTGTTTACGTACACTTATGTAAGCTTGATATTATTTTTTTTTCTGTGTCAAACACCTCCGTTGTTGTTCATGTAATTGGGCCTGAGGGCGACATATTTCTTCATTGCATTTCACAAAGTGCTGCGGTTTAATCTGAGTCAGTCCTACACTGAGTCATAAATACCGCCTGGAGCAACAAATTTGTATTAATCCACACCGAAAATATAACCCCACAAAAAGTAAAAGTACAAATTTATGATCTGTGACCTGCTTTTGTTTTTTATTATTAGCAGTTCCTCACGCTGCATATTTGGCCTGTCACAGCAGATCACAAGCACGTATTTTCTTGTATTATAGGGTCACAGGGCATGAAGGCGAACAATACTAGCTGTCAGCAGCTTCAGTGCAAAAATAATGACACTGCTGCTGTTGAAAACTTTTGCTTCCTTGCAGTGGGAACACTTCTTTAAAAATATCTGGAAGTGAAGACAGGAAGGACGGACCGTGAAGCAGGGGCAACGTTTCTCATGGCAACGTGTCACTTAGAGTCGTAAATCTGTGCAAACACATGGTTTGTGCATCTCCTTGCTGAACAGGATGCCACAGCACCAGGTGTTAAAGTCAGAGCGTGCACTTTGCTGTTGTACTGACCTGGAACTTTAGGCTTTGCTTTTCCAGTGCCTCCAGTCTAGCTGGGTTGTTTTTTGTGCATTAGCTGAAAACTGCAGCGAAACACCTTTTCAACTATTACAGACACCGATCACTAAATATTTAACTACTGTCATGCCTGGAAAAAATATGGACTGCATGTATCTGCAAAACAAAAAAAAGAAGAAAAAGAAGGGATACGACTGACGTAGCCTGTGTTATCCTGTTGTTATGATGATAATAAACGGGGCTAATGGCCTTGTCCGAGTCTTTTCTAAAGCAAACAAGTTAGCTCTCCTCTGTATCTCTGTGACTCATGTGCAGACTGAGTGGTTTGGCTGTGTGTGGTGCTATTTTGACAAAGCAGAAGTGCAAAACAGAGGTGGCCATGGAAACTGTCGGCATCCAATGAGAGAACAGGACAAGGGTGTGGCTGGATGATTGACAAGCGTCTCTGTCCCTCTCACTTCCTTAAGCCGAGTCAATTAATAACTTTTCCTGCACTCATTCTTCTGCAAGGAGAGAGGGAAGGAATTCTGTGGAAGTTTCTAGATAAAGACTGTCACATGCTACAGGGCTTCAAATGGACTCAGATAAATATGTTATATATATATATATATATATTGATTAACTTTGTCTACACCTGGGTTAGAGATGATGAGATGAGAGATGATGAGCGTTAGGCCTGAACACTCTAATGACAGAAAAACATGTGAAAATGATTCTAAATGTCCTTAACTGACAAAGAAGTGACGTTAAACTGATACTGTTTAACGTTGTTTTAAAAAGTTGTTCTTAGTCTAAATCATTCTCCCATTGTTAGAATATTTATTAGATTTAGGTTCACTTCTCCACATGTTTCTCACACTTAACATGAATCCTTCTCTCTGAGAGGCTCTGAGAATGTGTGTTTTGAATGTGTCATTTCATTGATAGTTGGGTTGATTCAGGCAGTGAAAGTCACTTAGCTGAAGTTGTTGTTCAAGTCATTGAATGACATGCAGGAAGTGTATTTGTTTTAATAAACCTGCTTGACAGAAGGAGCGCCACAGGTGTAACTCTTCAATAAAAGTGTGCACTGTTCAGAAAAAGAGCCTACAAATCCAAAAAAATAGTGAAAAACTTTCCTGGATAATCATCTCAAACATATGTTACCAGAATATGAGAAATAGTGCAGCTTTTCAGATATATAACTAGCAGGCACATTTTCTTCTTTCAGATATGTGCACCCTGAGGAAAGAAGAATGAGACTGAACAGTAAGATCACAGAGTCATGTGGTTACTTTATTAATGGTTTCCATGGCGCAAACACAAACACAGATACATACAGTACAACATAGCCTGCTGGTTGGATATTTCTCTGTAAAAGTCACAGGGTTGGTTCCAAAACTGAACTCTTAAATAGATGTCTATCCTGCACAGGTGCCCTTGAGCAAATTGCTGTACTTTTAGGCATGCAACCTAATGTAGGCAATAGAATACGTCATAGTGTGATGCTGAGAGCGTCCCCATGGGAATGTTTGTTTTATTAATTTATCTTTATTATTCTTTGTTGGCTAATGGTTTTATGTTTTATGTTTTTACCGCTTGTTTCATGTCTGGGTGTGGTTACTGTAGGTGATGTTCTGAGCTTTATGCTTAGTTTTCTACTTGTGTAAAATTACCAAGCAAATGTAGATCAAACAGTAAAGTGTTGGCGAGAACAACCAATACCATTCTAAATCTATGTGAGGGAGTTGACATGATAGAGAAGTATCTCAGACTACAATGGTGAGCAACTTAGAGGAAAAATGTAAATAAGCTGCAATGCATGCCTGCTGTATAGTCACTCAGAGACATTTGAGAGTGAAAGCTATGCTGAAAATGTAAGCATGCACACATATATGGAAATAGAGCTTTTCTGTCTAATACAAACGCTGCCCCAGAGAGCGTCACTCCTTTATAGTATTCTTTTAGGATCATAAAATATTGGATTAGCCCCTGTCCTGCCTGAAGTGTAAGCTTATGCTATAGCAGGCTTGCTCCCAATATTAGAGATCCACAGTTGCAAAGAATAGCGTGAAATATGTGCTATTACTTCTCTTTAATCTGTGATAGCCTTGTGACCTTTGACACCGTGACATGGTGACCATAATGAATGCAGTGGCTATTGTGCCCATAAAGAATTTGATCTATATTTAGAACTACATAACACTGCACTGTGATGGGAAGATATTGTGAAAGGACAGTGAGTTAGTGTTTAACTAAAGAAGCTTAAGTTAATCTGACTTAAGTGACCCACACAATGAAAAATTGTGTGTTCAAAACTATTTTTACAGACTTTATAACAATGTATTTTAACCAGGGAGATGTTGAAAATTAAATTTGAGATTTTCATGAACATGCTTTGCGAATTTAAAACTATGTAAACGTGTGTTTTGATTGGTTCAACCCACCCTTCAAAATCCGCAGAAAACATCAAGACTGGAAGAATCTTTGATGTACTGGAGAAAAAAAGTAGTCTCTGTTGTTTTCTGCCACCAAGATCAACCACGGTATTCCTCCGCCGCGTAGTATATTATGCAAGTAAGCAGGCGAACAACGACCTAGGCGGAGTGATTTAGTGAGGACTACACCCAAGCGCCTGCCCGATTGCAGCGGCTTCTCTTCGTTGCCTAGACCAGAAGAAAGCCGGGACGTGAAGGAGCCGGAGGGGGTCTGCTTGCTGGAGGCCTGCTAAACCACCGATAAATACAGTTTTTTCTTAGTTTCTTCGTCGTTCAAGACACGATTGTGATTTAGCTTCACCCAACGTACTTTTTTCATCCTAGAACTAATTTCACAAACATGTCCTGGCAAAGCTACGTGGATAACCTAATGGCTGATGGCAGCTGCCAGGACGCGGCCATTGTTGGGTACACGGACGCCAAATACGTCTGGGCATCGTTTGTTGGCGGTACCTTTGCCAACATAACGGTCAGTACGCTTTGTGTGCCAGTATGTAAAGTTATGTAGGAGGAAAATGTGCATTTTTTTTCATGCTTGTGCGTTTCTCTGTATAGCCAGGCCTTGTTGAATGACGCGAGCAGTGGGGTACACATGGTATCCGGTGGTCAAGATGCATTGGCACGTATGCGCCGTTGCTTTATAACTTCAAGTCAGCATTTATCGTTTTTCCTCATTCCAGTAAAAAATCCCACACTGCGTGACTCCAGTTTTACCGTTATTCTTTTGTGTAGATGTAGCCGCCACAGTAGCCTCGAGCCACAGATTCCTCAAGCTAGTGACAGTACCGCGAACTCGAGCTAATGGGTGCTAGCTTAGCAACGCTACAGGCTAGCTTAGCCGCAACCAGCGGTGTGTGCGCTTGTGATACCGGTTAGATAAGACGAGCACAGGAAAAAAAGCCGTTACCAGTTTCAAGATTTCATTCTAAACCCCGGTCAAACACTTGATCGTGAATTTAGCGTTTTTGCTCAACAAACTGCAGTATACGAGCAGTATTTCCGACCAGTCTAACTTAATGTTAACGTCGATTAGCAAACTACGGCGGCGGTTAGCTCAAATCAGGCCGGTCATTCCCGTTGGAAAATTAGTATTTAACGCTGAAAACGCCAAGTTAGCGGTGCTGCACGCCTTCCTGACGTGCTGGCGTGTCGTTAGTCTTTTTGGTTTTTCCTTTTCGGCTTCTGTGAATCACACTGCCGCTACCGCCCCTTGTTTTCCAAGATGGCGGATATACACTCCCAGTTTCTTATTCATTTGGTTCGTGGAAGCAACTCGAGACATTTGGTCTCGATTAACGTTTGTATCGGTGGGCCAATGTCGTACACTATACATATTAAGTTTTTATTTTACCACCGATATATTTTAATTGACTTGCGGCGTGGATATAAATTTAACTGGCTAAACAATCGTCTCCAGCGTTTCCCCGAGCCTCCATTTTGTCTGTTAAATAAATTATCAGCCAGTACTTTAAATATTTGTGTGAAGGGGAAATGCAGGAGTCGTGATGTGAATGTGACAGAACTCGAGTCGTTTTAACGAGCCGTTGGCTGAGAGTATGAAATGATAAAGCCATGCTATAGAGGGTGATCTGTGAACGAGTGAGCCGCTGTTAGCTGAGTTTACCGGGGAGTGTCCATGCGGGCCAAGCTAGCGGTTTCTTTTTGAAGCCTCATATGAACGGACTTTGGCGTGTTTTCATGTCCGTGTGGAAAGGTCCATGTGGATTCTGTACCCATTGTCTGCTACCAGGGTCAGCCAGGCCGTCTTTGTTCAACCTTCGTGATTTAAAATTTGTAAACGGGTTCGTCTCTCAACTAAATGCAGCAAGTTAACACAGGATATGTGGAGAATCCGATCCCTGCGGGAAACAACTGTTGGTGCAATTAACTAGCTAACCGGGCCCGGACATGTAGCTAGCCGCCATGCTAACGTTATCCAAGCCAGTAGAAATCCGTTGAGTTGGTCGTTTTTCCTTCCTGGAGCCTTTCGTGTGTGCCATGACTCTGCATTTCTGGAGTTGAGGGGCGACGCCTTTTGTTCTGCTGACTGATCCAAATAGACCCGGTTTAATAAACCTAAACATTATTAACGCCAATGCGGTGAAACACACCGGTTAACCAGCAATAATCGCTAAAAGTGGGGTTTTTAGCAGCATTCACACCTTATATCAGATTCCTCTGGCTGCAGTTGGCCACTGAGCTTTAAGGGCTGGTCACTGATGATATAATGGAGACAGCTGTGTCTTTAAACACACTGTGCACTTTTATATGTCCATGGGTGAATATTGTTTCTCAGTACCTAAGACAACTACTGCCCTCTGTGCTCAGCTGAATAGTGGTCTGGTTCTAAGACTGTAATAACACCCCAAATAACAGTATGTTTCAACTTGGATAAATTATGGTCTGTCTTTATGAGGCAAGGCTGTTGCATTTGAAAAGTTTGCTAAAGCCTCATGTTTTAACTAGTATGTCAAGTATTTCAATTAAAACTTTAGTCCTTAATCATGAACAGTGTATCCATACTTAATTACAGTTCATCACACCTGTACCTGTATCTTGGCCACTTGCACAGCAGTCAAGTAAAAATCTTTCTGGGATAACTGATGTGTACAAATATCTTAATTTCACATAAAAAAGAGAGACTTCAATGTCTTGTGTAGTTGTCTAAATTCTAACTTGGGGCAAGGCTTTAGTTTATCAATTGTTCTACGGGTGTAGTTTAGTGTCGCACTCGGTTATATTGTTGTCTCTTACATACTGAGTGTACATTTTAAGCATTGTCCCAGTGGCTACTGCACTAATGTAGACTGTAAACAAGTGCCACAGCAGAACATACTAAACATCCTCAATTGCCAAAATACATGCATAAGTATGACATGGAATATTCAGGGGCACATACCTTTAGTGTACTTACTTTTTAAATCTGGTTTTAGTTGACTTAATTTGTTAAACAAGAAATATTGTGAAAATATAAACATTTTAAGTGAAATGTTATACATTTATTGTTCAGTGAATGGTGCAAATAATTGGGCAGCACTTTTAAGGGCATTGTAACGTTTTATTGTGGAGGGAGATCAAATTTGGACCCGAGAAGAGGGGTGGAGGAATTAAATTGGTCACTTGTATTGCGCTTAATCAGTCTCTACACCGTGGAGCAATATGTTTGAATTAGGTTTGAGAGCAACTGAACAGATTGTTTATTCTGCATCAAGTTAAACACATGGACCTAACTTCTTCTTTTTCCTTTCTGCTAGCCTGAGGAAATTGACGTATTAACAGGAAAGGACCGAGAGGGATTCTTCACCAGTGGCCTGACCCTAGGCAATAAAAAGTGCTCTGTAATCAGAGACAGCCTCCAAATTGACGCTGACTGGACAATGGACATCAGGACAAAGAGTCAAGGAGGAGAACCAACATATAACGTATCTGTAGGCAGAGCAGGCAAAGGTGAGCACCATGTTCAGTGTTTGCAGCATACATTTTAGTAGTTACACAGTAGCCTGCTTTGACGTAGTGCCATTAGTTTAGCTACTTTTATAACTTCTGTGTTGTGTTTTGCATGTGGGATAGATGTATGAATGCACCTTTCCTCAATATATGACAGGTATAACATGTTTGTTAATTGGATATTGCCTTTCAGTGTCAGCTGATTGTGATGGAGCGAGTGCAGTTCAGAAAACTGTAGAAATAAGTGTTCAGGTTGTTTCAGAGCACGTTCATATCAAGAGGTTCGCTGGACCTGGGTAAAGGGAAATTGTAACTGTCTTCCATGCCAATAGTTTAAGTTGTGAATGATTTACATTTAGTTGGCATTAGTAAAGAAAACTCAGTTTACAGATTAACAAGTCGGTATTTAAAAAGTCTCAATTTCCTCTCTTTAGTATACTATCTTTGTCTAGAGAGATTTTATGTTCATTCTGATTCAGCCTTTGCTTGGATCCTTAAGTTTTACTTGTCCCCTCTCTGATTTACTCACACAACTGCCATGTGTTGATCATTTATTATTGGTTAAATAATATATTGCATTATGTTTACTTTTAAAAAATGGTATTAGAGATTTAAAGTTGATGGAATTTTAACCTATTTTAAGGTAAAGTTCAGCTCTGAAGTTCAACATCAGTAGAATGTGTTGGTTGTAGCTTTCACAAACTGAAAATGTGACATCTAGAACAACAACAAAGCTGGCACATAATTTTGTGTGCTGTATGCCTGAAACATTGCTTGATGTTGAGTTTCTTGTCTAGAGATAACTTATAAGATAAGTGCACATGTGTGAAATTAACATATAATTAGCGTAATAGATATTCCATGTTGACTTAGATTCAGGTTTGTTACATAAAGTGTAGATGTTGTTGAAAACGAGATCCACAGCAGCCTACACGTTTTCAAAATTAACTGTTTTTAAATGCCACTGGCTGACAACAACATGGCGAACAGTTCAACAGCCCTGTAAATTGGCCTTGATGATTTAGTTTTTTTGTATTGGATCAAATGGATACTACATTAGGAGATTGAAGCTAGTCCTTTTCGGATACTTGCCAGAGAGTTGTCATTTTTCATGTTGCCTGTATGGGCCCCGATGCCCCGTCCTCCCCATTCGTCCCAGAAGCTTCTAAAGCTTTCAGGTGAGACTGTATCAAACAGTTTCCTGTTTTCCACGCACTTGTGCACACCCTTTGGGCCTGGATTTCCTAAAACCTTTGTGAACTGCATGTGTCTTTCTCCTTCCTGGTTAACACACCCCCTACCTTCAGAGTATGAATCTATTCCCCTGCTCACATGCTTTCACTCTGTTCTGGTAAAATACACAGTTGGGCGTATAGGGTTTTTACATGTATTGAGGAGAGGTACTCCAAGCATGCTGCTGCATGTGTGCTGCATTAGTGTCGTCTTAGTCAGAAGCTTCACTTTCTTATTCTTTGCTGCTGGCATGGTGCATATTTACAGATTAAACAGAGACGAGGTTCTTTGGATGGAATGCAGTAAAGTCTGATGGGAGCAGAAACACAAATGAACACCAGGCTGTTTGTTTGTTCGCTCTAGTCCACCAGCCACTTGGACAAGCCGTAGATATTATTTGGATGTTTTACTAATGTAACCGAAGTGAGCTCAGAGGCTACTCGGCCATCTAAACTAGTAAACTAACCAGGCCCCGACACCCCTGCCGTCAGGAGTGTCGCACAAATCTTTGCTAGATAAATGTCAGTAATGTGGGTTTGATCACGTTCTGATAATTGAAAAGGAAAAACGTTTTTAAAGGCATTTTAATCTATATTTTGTCTAGCTCTAGTGTAAATGTTGGATTTAATAAAGAGGATGGATACAAATGGTGAACTGCATAATTGCCTCTGATCCAATTTAAAAGCTTCAAGGTGGATTTGGGCATGTTTCAAAGTATTGGGGTGCACATTAGCTGTTTTAGCTTAATCTTTTGATAAGTGTGGCACAACCCCCTAAGGCCTGGATCTGGACAAACAATGAATTTGATTTAGCTCATGTTCAGTAGTGAGCCTTACTGTTGGGCTGGGAGAGCAGCTCCTGTCATAATTAATGGAATGATTAACTGTTTGTGGAGCTTTCTAGATTTTAAAGTGCAGTCAACACAGACTACAGATGCTGTTGCTTGTTTTGGCCTTCAGACTGACAAACGGCTTTGCATGTATTCTTTACATGTATGCTCCTGTTGCACTGTCTTCCTAACTGTAACGTCCACGTGTTCTTTCACCGCCAGCAGCATTGACAAGAAAATAAATGTTTAGGCTTTATGCAGCATCCAAACCAAAGGCACTGTTCTGCTTTCTGTGCCATTGTCCTCCCTTTGTAGCTGTCTCGTCTGCTTGCTGGTTTTGGCTCTGTGCTCTTCTCTCTTCACTTGTGATCTCTGCACCTTCTCTAAATGTTCCTTCTCTGTCTCTTTTCTTTCAGTCTTGGTCTTGGTAATGGGCAAAGAAGGGGTCCATGGAGGCGGATTGAATAAGAAGGCGCACTCGATGGCAAAATACTTGAGGGATTCAGGGTTTTAGTTTAGTTTTGACGTAGCTTATGTGGTGTCGTTGAGGGAGAGAAAAAAACTAATGAAAATGAAAACAAAAAACACAAAACGGACAAAAAAAACGGACAAAAAAAACTAATTACTGTCAAGGCCATGTTCCCCCCTGAACAGTCCCATTAAACAAAATAAAAGTCCCAGGAGCAGTTATAACGCAGTGCAGGGTTCAGGCTCTGTCCCCATCAATGTAGCCCATATTTAGCTGCGGTGGTAATAAAAGTGTTTCTTTACCAGCCTTGCTGTCATCATGCTTATTCATTTATATTGTTTTTTTTCCCTTTTGTGCACTCCAGCATTGGTTTTTGTCATGGGGAAGGAAGGTATCCATGGAGGGCAGCTCAACAAGAAAGCATTTCAGATGGCTGAGTACCTGAGGAAGTCTGGATACTAAAGCAGCCTGTACCCAGCTACCTAGCAGCTCACCTTTACCACCCTGTTGCATTTCACTCTACTTTCAGTCCTAGTTGGTAGTTACTTTTTCTTTTTCTGCCTTCTATTCTCCTCATCCGTTATCCCTCTTTTTGTTGTCCTGTTTCCCCCCGACCCCATCCTCTTCCGTCAACACACTTGAGCTATGTACCCCTGTACCCCTTCAAGCACTCTTAAGTTGATTCATAGCGAAGATAAGCATGTTGCTAACAGGATGTCATGACAAATCTGTACTTAACTAAGACCAGCAAAAAAAAAGAAAAAAAAAGAACACTGACAATGGAAGCTAGAGCGTCAATTTGAGGTAGATATTCCTTTCTTTTCTCTGTCACGGTGCCCATCACTTAATCCCTCCCAAACCTGATCATACACTCTCCCTCCCCGAGTAGCCGATGCCTTTGGAGCACTTGAGCGGTAACAAAGCTCGTCACGTCTTCCTCTTTTATTTCCTCCATGTCCGGGAGGGGAGACTGTGCTCGTATCTCGGACCACTGTCATTTCCCCCTCTTAGACCCACCACCACCACCACCACCACCACCACACCCCCCCCCACCCCCTTTC
>OMNN01001913.1:2911-23228 GCA_900302755.1 Chromis chromis | reverse complement strand
GTGAAAAGTTTTTAAGAAACAAAAAGTCCAGTTAGCTTCTACAGAAACAGTTTTGATAACCAAGCCCTGGATGAGCGATAATCCACACAGACAATTTGCATTGCAGTACTTTTATTTTTAATACTTTAGGTACATTTTCATGGTAGTATATAGACACTTTTACTTAAAGTCTCTGTCTAAATGTTGATTTCACCTCTTTTTGTACCAAAGTTATATGTTTAGAAGTTTTTTTCTTCACAAAAAACAACACCTTCCTGCCTCAAAAGGGTCAACTCTACTCTGTTGCCTTCTCTGGATTTTTCAGATTTATGAAGTTCACACTTGTCTATCCATTCATACATCCACACTCACTGCAGCTCAGGCTCACCAGCTCACCTCGAACTCTTTGCTCAATCACTGTAGAACTGCTCTACACTACACAATGGCAATGGAAGGGAATTTCGAAGAGGTATATCGATATTAAAAGCCACATGCTGCAAGTTGACAGGATTGGTTCGTTATGAAACCCTGGAAGTCCGAATCCGTGTTTTTGAGGCTGTCATCAATACGCTGTAGTTTCAGGTAGAAATCTCAAGCTGTGGTGTTTATGTTGCTCATGATGCATCTTTTTGTGTTTAAAAAAACATCATATGGACAATGTCACTGGGTAAAAAACTTGATTTTCACCATGGTTGGGTTAAGTAAAATTTCCATAATAGTACATACATACAGAGTACAGTGTGGTATTAGTACTTGTACTTAAGCAACATGTGTTTTCTTGCTCCACCGCTGACATACAGTATATTCCAAAACAGACACACACATATACTCACACACTAACATTATCTTCCTTCAACTTTGCTGTTATGCCACATGTTGTGTTTTCCATGATTCACCCGCGGTTTCTGCCGTTCTGGTACTTATGTCTATATTTTTTTGTGGATGTCAAAGATCAGTGCTGAGCGCTGACGTCGATGTTCCTACAACAGGTGCAAAAAAAAAATAACGTCGAGCTCACCGGAGTAGGAATAACTACCGAAACCCTGTTTAAAGGGTTTAGTGTTGATGAGACATTAAGATACTGTATTTAATCACTCGCAGTTGATTTGGAGGAGGTAGACAAACAAAGCGGGCCCTGTGGGTGAGAGGCTTTCCCACCAAAATGAACTTGTAGGGTCAGGAGGTTGTTAAGCCAATGCGGGAGCCCTGGTGACATCCATGGCAGATGACATGCAGATGTGACGCGCAAACAAAAGAGCTCCTGGCGCTGGTGCTGCAGCGTCAGGGGAAGGCGATTGCATCTGTTGTAATCTACATTTGACATTCACACTGGCGATTAAAGGCAGATAGCATTTTCTATTTCTGTTTGAAATCAGAAGCGTTTGTGTTGCTATCTGGATGGCATTTCCTGCAGCCTTTAATATGCTTGAAGAAGACATCACCAGTGTTGTTTTAGACCCATATTTCTACTGTCGGCATGCACGCAGACGAATAAATCTGCATATGCACAGGCTGACCTAAAATCTACTAATCTTTTCCTTTTTTTAAATCCCAAACAGGAAAATGAAATAAACACAAGTCTCCTTCACACACATGTGGACTCAAGTGTACTTTTGCCATTACTGTGTTGTTCTCAGTTGACTCCCAACGTGTGGCTTTTACAATTGTTTTCTGGGGGGGGAAAGTGCACAAACAATAGTGACCTCCGACTGCATCAATACAAACAAACACGCTGCAGGAGCAACGCAGCCGTGGGCAGCTGCGTGAGAAGCTGTGCGGACGCTCAGCCCACTTTGGTAACCTCATGCCCAGGTGAGGTCTTCACTCATCACTGCCAAATTACACATAAAGAAGAACACGCTAGTCATCCAAAGTGAAGTAAGTATGAGAGCCGCTATTACGTGAGCAACGCTCCATGTAGAGCTCTTTGCTTGTTACTAAGGTCAATCATGTGTGTGATTTTGTTTTAGAGTAATCATGTAATTTAAAGTGTGTGTGCGTGTGTGTGTGTGTGGCAGGAGTGCTCTGCGGACTGTTTATGTAGCCTTTATGGAGACTCGGAAAAGATAAAAGTTTGGGAATTTCAGTCATTATGAGATAAATAAGTAAACTGGATGAAAAAAAAAAAGGTATCTTCATTGTAGTGGATATCAGGACATTGTATTATCTTGGTGAATGGGGAAAATGGAAAATTTAACTTTCAAATTGGGCATTGGATTGGATTGGATCAAACTTTTTGGCCACAGTTAATGTGATCATGAATGCTGTCCTACAATGTGGACACACACACACACACACACACACACACACACACACACACACACACACACACACACGGGATCACATTAAATTAAGAGCTTTAGGTTTAGCTGAGCCTCATAGTCACAGTAGGAATCTCCCAGCACTGCTGACCAGTGTGAGCATGCCAAAAAACTCCTCACTGGAAAACAACAACAAAAAAACTCCTCTGTACGCCTGGACTAACTCTTTCACACTTACAAAGAGCAGGCAGTGACTCAGAGCTGCAGTGAATCTGTGAGGCAGAGCCAACCTGATTAAGTCACCCAAAGTGCACTGCTTTGTTTTGATCCAAGCAGGACGTGTATAAACTGGTGCTGTGGTAATGATACCCTAGCAGTGCACCAGGTGTTTGTTGGTTTGTCCATGTGTTCAGTGCTCCCCCCCCCACCAACCCCCCGGACATGTTTGTGCAATCAGAGTGGAATATGAGCGATTTACATTGCAAAGACTCTCATCGAGAAGGTGGTTGCAGTGGCAGGCAAAAGGCTTTGAAGCCCAACACGTGGGGGAAAGAAGACATAGGTTTGGATAGATCTACCCTGAAGTACACATGAGGTGGGAGTTTCTGACACAAACTAATGCCAGTGCTGGAGAATAATCAGCTATCTGGGGATGAATAAAGTCAGAGCACTTCCCAACAGTCTGTGGTGCACAAAACACACATGAACCTATCACTTGGGAGATTTCCTCATCTGATTGCTTTGTTGGCCCTCATGAATAAATCAGACGCAGGAAGAGAATATTCTGATGCAGATTGCTCTGTAGTGGAATTTCTAACTGGTGTAGTTCTCATGTTGCTGTTAAGAGCGCTTTGATGCCAGCTGTAGTATGGGCAACTTTGCTAATTGCTAATATAATGCTGCAGGGAGGGGAATGATGAGAAAAACAGCAGGCGGCCCTGCTTCTGGTCATCAGGTGTTCTGTTCTTGCTTCGGAAAAGATGCCGAGAACAGACACGAAGACCGCGGGAGGAATATTTGGACGCTAGCTGTACATCGCCATTTTTGACACTGGCCCTAACAAGCCTCAGGGCCATCATTTCTGAGCCTCTCATCACCATGGTAACAGATGTAAGTGGCAAGGGAGGTCGGATGTGTCTGTGTGTGTGTATATAGAGGAAAGAACCTCAGATATCACACACTGTTACACCACACTTCCTCATTTCTGTCCAACACCCTGGAATAATACAAACATCTATGCCTAGCGAGACATCACGTGTAGTATATTTCACCACACATTCATCTTAAATGGAATCTCAAAGCAGTGACATGAAAGGGATAACTCCGCCACCTATGTCTATGAGCTCATTAGAGACAGCTAATTGGAGCAGGGGGTCCAGAATGGCGATTAAATAGCAATAGCTGGGTTATTTTGATGCTCCACCACACATGAGCTGGTCTTGGTTCCACAGGGGAGACAGAGGGAACACAAGGCTTCAGATCGAGTTCAGTTACTTTGCTGCAAAGCCAAAAAATGTCTCCCTCCTTACCTGGAATCCCGCTTGCTGAGGAGACATCACAGAAGAAAGAAGTTGGCCAATTAACAAGAAATAATTACAAACATCTGCTTGTGAGGAGTTCAAAAAACAAATACCCAGAACTCTAAATAGACCATGCTTAGTATGTGAGGCGAACTACGAAGCTTTAGTCTAAAAAAATAACATTTATCAGTGCTTTTGCTTTCTGTGACATGTAATAAATCTAAAGTAATAAAATGAAAGTACAAGTATACTATGTGCTTTGCTGGTGAACACAAATATTTCCTTTGTATCTGATCTCAGGCGGACTGGTACGGTGTAGGTAACGCTGCCAGGAGAAAAAAGCTTGTATCTTCTTAGAATCAATCTTCAAAAACCTCTTTATTATTATGGGGTGAAAAAGTCTCTTAACAAGCTCTTGGATATAGGTCTATACTGTGCCCTATAGGGATCCCTTAGGCAGCTCCCTGTCAAGATCAACCGAAACCTCTCTCTCACCATGCAACCCCAGATAATAAGTGGGAAAAAACAACTTGAATCATCTGGAAGTTTGGAACTCCTTGTTAAGATGACACATTTGATGATTATTTGTTTTGAACTATGTCATAGGTCAGTGGTGCTCATGACTAAGTCCATGACTAAAGAAATCTCTCAGACCACCCTGGTTGTGTTCAAGGTAACAGGAAGAAGCTATCCTACTACTTCATCAAGATCTTATAGTAAGTGTCAGTTAAGAGTTTGTTTTGTTAAGCATTTCATCTTACTGTCCATTTTAATTAATAGTTGCATCCAGCTTTAAAGGTTAAAGATGTCATCATTGGGTGAACTTTAATAAAATAGCCAGTTGTGAGTTTATTTACAAAGACAGTTTTCACAACAATTCAGCTTTATTGAAACCCAAAGGCATTGAGGGCTATTCTAAAGGTTCATTACCGAGAGGGACTGACAGGGAACACAGGCACTAATCATCCTGCGTTCAGTGTCACTTTCAGCTCCAGAGAAGAGCGGATATTTTAGAAAGAAATATAAAAAGACTACAAGCCGTCATGTCAGTTCATCCTTCAAAATTATTCCGTGAATTCATTGTGCAGAAGATAATGTGGGTTAGATGAAGGATAAAAACCGAAACCCTCGAATTCTCAGGTTCAGAAGTTCCATGAATACAGAAATAACACAATAGTGAGATTAGCTATCCATAAGAACCAATCATCAGTTTCAGAGAGTATGTGAAAATATGATAACAGTAGATAATGTGTAATGAGAAAACTTTTTTTTATTGGCTTTTCATCTTATTGTTTATTAATTATTTAAAAATAATACATAGCAAAAATAACACATAATACTTTTGATTTACTATTCTTTCAGCCTCTGCACTTTTAATTAATTTCTGGATGTCGTCACTGTTTGTATGTAATGTAATTTAATATATATTGCTTCTGCAAAATGCCAGAAGCTGATATATTTACAGTGGCTGGCTGCTGCCTTCAAACAGGTAAAGACCGACCTCTCAAGGTCTACTTTGACTGCCTCGTGAAATTCTGATGATCAGGGGAAAAAGTAATTACTTTTTGAAAGATTGTTTCAATGGTGTTTCTGGTTTATTGGGTAGGGCACAGTGGAAAGTGATGGGACAGATATGAGAATAACGAAAAAGAAACGTATTCAATCTGCATCACATTATTTACGCATTTTGTTGGTTTTGCACCACAACGTTTGAGGCTGATTACATTTTTCTTGACTTATTGCAGTGTGTGTTTTTGATGAATCCCTAATGACAATCTGTAGAGTTTATTATGCAACGTTTATGTGTGCATGTCCATTTCCAGGACATCGCTTCAATCTTCGATCATGTAGTTTACTGTATTTCAGTCGCTGGGGCAACTGTGATCACAGCCTATAATCCATAAACATGAATATTAATATTAATGGCTCAAACAATTAGTTGATCAACAAAAATTTTTAAGTTACCACGTGCAAGATTTTAGGTTTTCTTGGTTTGATACCATTTGCTTTCCATTAAAGTCCTCCTCCACCCAGAAATCTATTTGGGTCAATGTTATTTCTCCTTGATGGCTGAGCTACACTGTACAGAATGATATATGTTCAGAGTTGACACTAAAAGGTTGTTTTCAAATTCTTCTCTCCACATGGAAAGCTTGCATGTGCTTATTTAAAACCTTAGTTATAGGTTTGTGCCTGCGGGCAGGATTTGTAATATCACAATTAGTCTGGAAGCCAATTCTGCTGCACTTGGCAGTTTACTTACTTATACTTACTTGTTATATGGAAACTGTAATCCTGCATACCACATACATTGAAGATGATCTTCCAGTGATGTGGGAGACATCTTGTGTCAAGTAGTTACATTTATGAGATGAAAAACATTGATAGATTCTGAATTTTTCAGTGGGAAGCTACTGATAGGTGCCTTTTTAAACATTTCTTAGGGTAATTTAACTTTTTAATAGTAAAACCGTATCAGATACAAATTATTACTCAAAGCAGAGTATTTCATAGATCTTCAAAAGAGGCTCTTAATCATCCCTAAGAATTTTGTACAATGATAACACAATAAGATTATATTATCACAATTCAGTTCCCCTGAAAAATTAAAATGACCGCTTTTCCCCGTCCTTGATTGCCAAGTATTTTTTTAAACTCAATTCAAGAGAGATGGATACACGGATAGGCTTTCTTTACTTAACCGAGGTCTACCGGCTGATCGTAACATCCCAAGGTTAATTAAAGTATAAAAATAAACCGTCATATCTGTATGATTGAAAATGTTTTAGCGAAGGCCACAGCTGGTAAGCGTATCCCACTTTAATTGATCCCTTTACTCCACAGCGTCTTGTCAAGTATATTTTGGGATTTCATAGCATGGATGAAAATGTCATGTCTGCCTTTGGAGACCATAACTAGTCAAGCAGCATTTGATGTCTGAACTCCCTTTGTGTGACATTGCAAATTATCGTTGGCCATCTGACTCCCATCTGGGTCTGTTTGCACTAATTCTTCACACTCAGTCAGTGTGGGACCCCTACGGTGCCCCTAATGTTGAAGAAGACCCTAGTAGGGAATATAATGGTGTCAAAATTTCAGACAGGAAGAATGCCACCCACCAGTTAGACACCCCCTGGTGTTTTCTTGAGGAAGTGTCCCTGGGGTCTGTTTAAATTTCAAGACAACCAACAAACACACATGAACACCCATGAATACTGTAGATGGGGCTTTAGGCAGTTTACCTCAAATTATTCTCGGATTGAGGAAAAAAACAGCAGAGCTGAGATATCAGTGTGATAGAGGATTGGTTAGCAAATTAGTGGATGAAAAGGAACCATGACGGACAGCTGGTTGTGTTGACACAGTGACAGAAACCAGCACCACTTTTCATTCCTTATTTCAGTTCTGAAAGCATTGTTCTTTTCCTGGGAAGTCATCAACTTTCAGCTCGCAGAAAAATATATCTGAAACTGAAAAAAAATGGAAGTGTAACAATTTCAGGTGTACGTGCCAGGTTGGCAGCCGGCACATATGGTGTTCCAGTGAAAACACATGATTGTTTGGGTTCTCAGAGGCTTTCTCGATGCGTATTTGCTGAAACTGTGCAAAGTTTGAGTTTTTTTTTATTCCAAAACATTTGGTTCAGCCTTGTGTGAAGCAGACTGTGCCTAATATGTCCTATAGTGCTGCAGTCAATCTGCTGGTGCGTCATCATGGCCGTGGAAGTGTTGTGCTCGTTCCTAGGAAGCCGATACACTGGTACGTAACCTCAGTGGGATTACTCGCAGCATTCCCATATAAGGCAAGAGCTCCCCGTTTGTCCATCTGATGTTCTCAGACATGAAGCGCAGTAACTGGAAGGGTCAGACAGCCTGCAGATCTCTCCAGATTCTCGGAACAGTGGAAAGTTGCTCAGCCACTCGTGATGTCTGCCTTTTATCTCTCTCTAGTTGGGCTAATGTTTTGCGGGGGATAGGCCGTAGGAGGAGAGAGCCATTAGGAGGAAGTGGTCGGAGGGAATAAGTGGTAGTGGGAGTGACGGGGGCTGTGGCTTTTAAGAAACTGTTTTATAAACATAGACAGTCAGTGCAATAACACGGGGCACTATGATGGGTTGCAGTGAGAGAAAGAAATGCCAGCAAAATGTGCCATTTCATTATGGTGGATACATGTGATGGCTGAGCATGAAGCGGCAACTGTTGTTTAGTCTGTCCACAAAAAGAAAGAGTGACTGATGTTCGTACCTCAGGGCTAAGAGGAAGGATAGTTCTTTTTTAAGTTGCAGGTTGACTCAAGTACACACCAATGAAACACAGTCAGGAGACTATTTTCTGCACAACAGTAGCTGTAAAGCTATGTAAAATAATTTAAAACGGGAGAAAATCTGACTTTGATACTAGGATGTCACAGGGGTCAGGGCTATGGAATGATGTGCAAATGATGCATAGTCTGGTGCAGAGTTAGCAGTGGGCTCAGAATATCGGTGGGAGATCTGTGCAAAGGCTTCAGTTCTACCGGCTTGTTAATGTGTGATCTCACCGAGGGAAAGACCACAAACAAGCTGCTGCACTTTCATTTTATGCCTTGGCGTTGGCCAGGAATGAAAGCATGGCTTGTAGCAACAAACCCACACTGTTCTTTGCAGTCAACTCCAGTCTCAACAGCATGTCCACTGTGAAACTAGAATGCCTCCAAGCAACACTCTGCAGAACCCCTACTGATATCAATCCTTTATATCCAATAAGTTAGGCAGGACCGAATTACATGTAACAGGATCACAGTAATCTGATTACAAAAATGGCAAAGGCAGTATATAAGATACTGTAACTTTACAGTAATCGGATTCTAGATGCATTTGAAGAAAGTCCTTGCTGCTTGATCCTGCAGTGTCTCAGAAGAAAGAACTACTTCGACTGTAAAGCTGCACATTTGCTACTTACATAGAAAATGCTTGAATTGAAGTATAGTAATCTGTAAAATATAGTTTATTGTTTTGTAAATAACACACAAAGCCCAATTTGAGAATGTCGAAGATAGATAATTGTTCAGTTGAACAGGGAACCTTTAACTAAACACAGTCTAACAACCTTAAAGAACTAGGAAGTCTTAATATCTTTTAATAGCACAATTGAAAACTCACGTCTTTGTTTATACCCCCTACCGCTCTGATTAATTAGGAGCAGGTCATTTCTCTCGGCAGTGTCACGTTTTACTTTTAATTAATGATTTACATACTGTAGGGGAGATGAAGGAGGTGAGGAGAAAAGACAACAGTGTCACATCACATGAAATATCCTCCGCAGTTCAGTAGCTAATTGCACATGCAGGTGGTCTCTTACCTTCGCAGCACCGATTTGCTCCTTCCGAAATTTTTCCAAGGGAGTAATCAAAACATCATCTGCATTCTGAATCTGAAACAAACATTAAAGAAAGCAGAGACAGACAGATGTCAGCCGGTGGAAGATGTGACCCGACTCATTGTAACCTTCGGAATGACTCAAAGTGACTGTTAGAAGGGAAAATATCACAAAAACCTCATCTAGAAGTCATTCAGTTTTATTACAATGCAATTGCTCTATAAATGTGTCACACAGGAAATTATGACTGAGAATCATCCAGCTCAAGTAAAATACAGATGCAGTGAGTCCAAATACATGTGGATGATAGAGCAATCACATTCATTAATATCTCTTAAACCAGTGACAATGAACAATGTGCTACTGTGAAGGACCAAAATGAGTACAGCAGAGATATGAGATAGAGCACTCGACAATGGCCCTGCTAGGCAGAAGAAAATGGAGCCTTTTTATGTGAGCTGTGAAGCACCAGTATTGTCAAACCTTGCTGAAATATGACACAGCACAGCAGATGAGGAAGCTTTACAAGTGCAGCCTGCAATGCATTTAAATTTTTTGAGGTATGTCTCTACATATTGGTGACCTCTCCCGTGTCATGACCGGAGTAAAAGGTCTCTCCAGGAGCCTTTTCCCTTTTCATTCCAGACAGAAACTGATAAGGTGAGATATATTGTGACAATTACAGTCTACGCTCAATCCTTGCGGATGAGCAGTTCGGAAAGGTGCCATTAAGGTGCGACTGAATTTCCTGCGGATGGGCTTTTGCCCACCGAGGATCAGATGACATCAGATTGGTGGAGCCGCTCTACGGGAGGCGCTGTCACAAATGACATGGCTGTTAGGTTGATTTAAGATGTTATTCCGTGTGGTGAGTGTATGTGATAAACTAAAGGCTGAGCTCTATAATACATCTATGATACCAGCACTAATTTAGTGGTGTTGGCTCAGATGGACTATCAGCTCTGCAGCTACAGTCCTCTGAACACACACAAACCTTCTCGGGATCGAGTTTTTGTTTTGAACCATTAATCACAGCGCATTTTCATTGTCCAAAAATAACCCTGTCAGCCCCATCACCCAACCAGAATGAGAGACTTCAAAGGAAAGCTACAATCTCTCTGAGCCTGCATTGTTTTCCTTCTCCTTTTATATGCAGCGATGCGGGATGTTGTAAGCTTGTAGTGTAAATCTGGGGCTTTGTTGTAGTAATGTAATTTAATTACACGGTCCTTCAAATGTACACAGATCCTTCAAACCCAAAACCAAAATATTTCAGACAAGGATGGTTACACTATATCACAATTCCAAATATTTGCTAATACTCATTTATTCACAATTCCCTACATGGAACATTATGATCACACACAAATGACTAAATAACTGTGATGATCGTGTAACATCAGCTGCTGTCATGGTCTCTGGTATCTTAGACATGAAGTGAGCTGTCGGTTCAGTAAGTTTAGATTCAGTAAAAATGGGCAAATTGTTATGGCCAGACAGACGACCGGGTCGGAGGCAAAGAGAGACAAACCAAGAACTGGTGACAGGTATTTGGGGGATGTGCTGGAACAAGTCTGATATGTAGCAGCTTCAGCTCGACACTTACAGGACTTAAAAGTCTCTACTTCTAATGTCTTGGTGCCAGATACCACAGGGCACCTTCAGACTCCATTGTTCAGCAAGTTGGAGCTCGTTGTTTTTCTTGCTGAAGATTAAGGCTCCACCTGTATGTTTGGGATTATCGTCGTGCTGCAGAATAAAGCAGATCAAACATCTAAGGTGCATAAAACGTTTGCACAGTACTGTCCATAGAGGTTTATTCTAGGGATGAGTCACTGGCAGGTGCAATGTTGCTTAACATTTATGTATGCATCATCAAGGCAAAGCATTGTTTTAGCAAAAAGTAGTGCATTCTTTTTCTATTTTTCATCATTTTTAGACTTAAAATGTGCACACAATTAAACTGATTACAACGACCAGTTAAAATATAATTGTGAAAGTAAGTAAAAGGAAATTAAGTCGAAATAATTAATTGATTAGACATTGATACCATTTACAGGAGGAACACCAAACATTTGTCGGGTAGAGACTCGCAAATGCATGTCTTGCTTATTCTTTTTTATACCACAGTAAAAGTAGAAATGCATTAACTGACTTCTATTGACATATTACAACCACACAGAAAGAGTCGTAGAGCGGAACAATAATCTGTAGACTCCCCTTCCTTCCTTTACATGAGTTGACACTAAACTCCCTACTCACACTAATATCGGTCCTTTCATCACATCTACTGCAAAATGAGTTTCACAGAAGAGGGTGTTTAATTTACCTGTGAATAGCAATTTCCAAAAGACGGTAAAAAAAACAATATCTTTACACATGGAGCTATCGAGTCAAACAATTAACAGACGAATATTATCTTTAACCTCCATTTATAATTACTTTTAATGTATGCACAAATTGCTTCACACATGACATTAGCACTCCCAACTCATCCATTAGTAAATGGGGTTTACAAGCATAAGGAAGAGAGCACTTCTGTAAGATAAATTAAGGCAATTTGGTTAGAAGTGACACTCCACTAGAAGCATGGAGGACATTTGATGGTCATCAAATCTAGCTATTATAATCCTCCAGTCATATCCAAGTCATCGTGTTATCTACTGTGTCAACAGCAAGAATTACTACTCTGCCAGTGTGATAATGTCATTTCCTCCGTCTTATCTCCCATGCTTTCAGTTTAATTGAGCCTGCAGTATTACTGTGCTTTAAATGTAGATTTCTAATACCATTAGCTTTTTTTCCCATTTCCAGCTAAATGGAGAGGACAATTAAATATAGAGCACTCTAAGCTTTGGAGATTATATTCAAATATTTAGAATTGAATGGATTTCTATACGCTTAGTAGTTGATCTGATGTATTCCTAAAAGCTAGTGGTCCCTGAAACCTGCCTGTGTGCAGCGTTTGGAGGGTTCAGAACAATAAGCATGCTTAGAATTACACTTTGGAATGAGAAGAAAATGTAATCAGTGTTCATTTTAAAATAATTAACAGTGGGGTGCTGCTAATGACAGTTAGCGCACATTCCTGTATATCTATAGCAATACAAAATACAGACAAAAGAGCAATCAGTATCACGATTTAAAATGTTCAAGATTTCAGATACGTTTGGAATATTAATTTCAAACAGGCTGATTCAGATATTTATACTTGAAGGAGGCCAACTTATTTAAGACTCAATGGATTACTTTCAAACTGGCATTGTGCCGAATGCCCTCAGCAACAGCCTCTCTCAACAGGATTAAATCCATATGAGCGAGCACAGTGTGATGCTTGAAAGGATGCAATAGCGCTAAGCAATTTCATTACCAGATAGGGGGAGGAATGTCAATGTGCTGTATTTCCCTTGCTCCTGCTTTTACCAGTCCAAATATCAAGTGGATCAAAAGTGTTACTCTGAGGTTAATTTGCAGAGACAGATCAGAATGCCACCAAGGCCACATCAGATTGAATAGTGCAAAGTGTACGAATTGAAATTTGGCCTTGTCAAAAAATATGGTTAGAGCTGGTTTAAATGTGAATATCTACTCTAAATAGTTTGGATACACATTTAATTGCCTCTGCATCACTCATCTGTCAATCCATAACCTTTAATTCACATCATTTCCAACACATATGATATATTCTGTCTGACCATTTGCTCTTTACAGAAAAGAAAACCTGTAAATAACCATTTTCCAGTTCAGCTCTAGTGAATATTTTGGACAAAACCCATTCAGTTCATTAAACAGGTATAGTATTTATAAAGAATTGTGTTACAGACCTTGGAATGGCTTTAAGTGCATATACTGTGAGTTGTATATGTCCCATTCATATCTTGGGATGTGTTTGTGTAGTTTGGTTCTTATATGCCTGCGGTTTATAATCACCATTGCATTTAACTGTGAATTGCTCTGTTTCAGTGGTGACAGTATGTTAGTCTATAACAGCGCAGTAAATAATTTTTATAGGCTTTTCGCTTGTTCCGTTTTGACAGTGTCCTCACAATAAAAAGCCAACTTAATACAACTAAAGCCCTGCTTGTTTTCACTGCAAATCAACTGAATCTCTTTGTATATGAATACACACAAACACACGCATGCATACACATCGGTCTCGACATTTTTTTGCTGGTTGAAGAGGCGTCACAAGAGCCTGCTCGGTCACTGTGCCGCACTATCATTCAAATGAAAAAGCATATTTTTGTTTGTTGTTTAGCAGTTTCACCCTCACATACGCTATCCAAGCGAACGTGGCTCCAGGCAGAGAGGAGAGTTCTGGAAAAAAATAATAAAAAAAGCAACTGGGCTTTGACAAGTAGGTGTTTTATCATTCTGTGCTTGCCAGTTAAAATCGGCAAACTGTGACAATTTAGCAAAACCCTCTGACAGAAACAGGTCAGAAATGTACTGACATTTTAACATCTGCACAGAAAGAATGCTAAAAATGTCTAATTGTATTTACATGAGGCACATCTCTGATTTCAGTTTATCCAAATATGCATCCAGTTTAGTGTGAATATATTTATGATATGATTAATAGAAGCAACCATATTGTCGAGCAGGCTTTGGGCCATTATTGATTTGTTTAAGTGTTGGTTTGTGCAAGAAGACTGAGCAGACGGAATTGAAGAAATGAGGAGTCAAAAGGTGACAAAACACCAACACTGAATGTCAGAAGACAGAAATCTAGAATTTCTAAAAGTATAAGTTTGACAAAATATTGACCTCAGATCAGAAAAACCATAAGTAAAACATACTTTAAGTTTAAATCTGTCTGTTTAATCATCCCCACAATATCTCCTCAAGAGGTATTGAGATGATAAATAATATTAAATGAACTAATCATACCGACTGCGGCCCTTATTCTTGGAAGTGATTACATTTTCTCATTAGGTCCTCACCTAAGTTCAGCGCTCATGTGTAAAAGATCCGCTAAAGCCTCTGAGCCTGAAATGCAGGTTGATCTGAATGTACAATCGTGTCAGTTTATTAAGTGTAAAATCCAGCAGTGAGACGTCAACAAGTGTAGCTAGCTGAGGAATGTTAATAAGCGCCACTGGTACAGCCGTATGTGAAAAAGTCTGTCGGAGTGCCAGACATCTGCACTTCTTTGTCTCAAGTCGTATTACAGCTAGTAATAGCCGGCAGCGTCGAATAAAAATATCAGCAACACTCAGACCAATAACCACAGTGACAGCAGCGGCAACCAAAAGGAATTAGCCTAACTCATTAAAGTAGGTGTAAGTAAAGCCCCCAAAACCTAATTAATGTGTTAAATGCATAATAAACATTATTGCCCTCATCATCAAGACAGAATAAAAGATCCTATTTCACGCTGACGGTGTGATATGACCTTTATTGAAAGAGGGAGTGCAGTAGCTATGTGTTCCTGTCACTTCTGTCGGCAGATTCTTTTACAGGGGAGGCGTGTGTATGTGTATGTGTCTGTGTTGTGTGTGTGTGTGTGTGTGTGGCAGGGGGTAACAATCTCATTGCAGAGCTAAATCTTTATCTGGCACAGCACCGGCACCTGCAGCAAGCTGAAAAGTCATCCTCCCCTAACTTTTATGAGCTATGAAATAAAAACAAACCTACTGCAGACAGAGTCACACAACAGCGTGAGAGTAGATGTGACACATTTGCCCTACACTTTTCTTTTTTTCCCCATCTTCTTTTTTTATCAGAGAGTAAGCTGTTAAGCAAGGATACGAGGAAGCGGCTGCAATGGACACAGTAGCCGGTTTGTGGTTCTCATGGGGATTTTGTGTTGTTTGTTTAAGTACAGTTTGGCTGCCTGTGAGATGCTGTAATGCTTCTTGATGCCACAGTTTGAGGATTCCGCAGTTGCCGTTTATGTATGTTTATCCCTAGGTATTAAACTTTCTCAGAATACAGAGCATTTTGGCCACATAATATATGCACTTTCACAGAGAAATTATTAAAAAAATAAGCCACAAATTGTGATTTTGGGAGGATTTTGATGAACTGATCACAACTAAAAATTCAAACCTGATTTTCCATCTCAGAATCAGAAAATTTATAAAGATCACATCATTTTCGACTCTTGAAACACAATCTGCTGTAATGTTTCTTGATGCCACAGTTTCGAGGCTTCTGTAGCTGCTGTTTATGCATGTTTATCCCTATGTATTAAATGTTTTCCAAATACAGAGCTGTGGTAATCAAAGAGCCACAGAAAGGATGAAAAAATAAGCTAAAAATTATGACTTTTTGGGGATTTTCATGAACTGATGATAACAGAAAATTCAAGCCTGATTTTCCATCTTAGAATCAGGAAATCTGGAAGAATCACATCATTTTAGGTTCTATTTTATAACAATAATTTTGGACACAATCTGGTAAACTCTTGATGACACTGTTTTCCATCCTTGTCTTATGCATGTCAACAACTTAACAAAGCCATTTGTACAGTTATGTTGTGTAGTAGTAGTAGAGTTGTCTTCTATTATTCTGAAAAGATAAGCATAAAGCTTTGAATATGAACTGAGACTGTGGAAATAACAGCGGGCTAATTCAGAAATAGTATTATTGATTACTCATTTTACCTGTGTCAAAACTGGGAGCTTTGCAGTGAGTCAGGTTGAGTCCCAGACTATGTGGAACCTGTGCAGAAATACAACCGTGCACACACTGAAACAAAACATTTACAACACCAACCCAACTGCTGTCAATAAAAATGGATCCTAAAAAAAAATAAAGCTCGCTGTCAGTAAGTTAGTAAAGCCGGCAGTGAGTGAGCAGGATAATTTGTCTGCTGAAATAACACAGATAGTTAAGTGCCATATTTTATGTATTAATTAATGTATGCCTGGTGAACCCTCAGGATGATATATTGGAACATAAAAACTCTCACCGTGGAGAGGTATTTCAGCACGCCTGTCTCGGTGTCTCCTTAGCACAGACTAGCGACAGCAAATACATTATGTCAGTAAGCGGCTTTTCTGGCGACTGTCTAAATGCCTGCTTTGCTCTTTCCAAGAAACAGCTGTCTCTAGACTGCGAGAAAATGCTTTCCATCAGATGAATCGGTGACCTTGCTTTACTGAAGCGACGCACAACGAGCAGCATGCATAAAGATAACGAGAGCAGCGAGAAGGAAAGGAGTCACTGCAGTGCATTATGAACAGCTTTTAAAACAGTGACATTCATCAGCTCCACCGAGGTTATTTCTCTTGGTTTGTCTCAGCCAGTAAATGATCTAAAGATACACCGATCATGCACCGATATCAATCAATCAATCAATGCTTTGCTGAAGTATGAGATAGTTTTGGCAGGAAATATGTTGGATAGAGGATGCTTTTGCTCTTTTAACTGTGTCTTTGTTGTGAAAAGTGTAATTTTCACATGATTTAAAGAAACAATGAGATAGAATTGATAACAAAACCTAGATGTAATGTCTTAAATCTCATTATATGTAAGCAAAACACCCATTACTTTCTTATACAACATAAAAGTCGCATTCATTTATGAATTGTGAAACTGAATTTCAATTAAAATCTTGCATGTCATCCAGGATTTCTCACTAAAATAATACGGTAACCATAGATTATTTTCACTATACTGATATGTGTATATGTAAGATGAGTTTAATATTTTGACTTTCAGTATACATGTACTAAAAGATTGAGCTGAATAATGATATACACAGTGATATCTTGGCTCAAGCTAAGGTTTACTTTAGCGGTGGGGCGGACAGCACACAGGTTTGATAATGTTCATTCCAAATACTTTTCAGGCTTTCATTAAACAGGCTACTATGGATGTGGCAGAAGAACAATGACTGCCTTTATTTCACAGTGTTGTTTCAGGGTCAACGGGACATTCCTCAGTTCACAGGCCAGCACACAAGCTACCCACAGAGCAGAGTTGCTGTACTGTTAAATCCTGAGAAAACAGCAGCAGCATACGCCTCACCACAGACACAGACACACTATATAACCATTTGGTTTCAGTTTTGCGGCCAGAGAGACAAATTATGTGTAATTGTACGCATTTAAGGAAAACCTAAACCAAAGGAAGACTCCCAATGTGGGAAATACATGCAACACTGCAGAAAGTCAGCACTGGAGGAACTGTGAGGGATTTTTGTTGAAGAGCAGGGAAAGGAGAATGAATCTTGTGCTTATTACTGAGAGGAAAATAAGAATGGTACAACAGCTGCTGAATATTGCGAAGCTGTCTGAGAGCTCAAAGATAGCTCTGAAGGAACTTGTCATTCTTTGCCAGCTTGTTTTTCAAATTAAAAACTAAAATGAGGGAACATTTGACCCGAAACAGTGACTTTATGTCATTCATATTTATTACAAGATTGCATTTATTACATTAGTATTTCACTGACAGTACACAGAACACAAAATCTGTTCTTTTCTCTCATACAAATGACAAAGCTCTGTGTAGAGCTTCTTGATGTTTACCAATCATTTTTGGACTTGCAATATTGACCAGCTGAGCTTTCTGAACCAAATCAGTTTCAAACAAAATGTGAAAATGCCCTCAAAAGACACATTCTCACTAAAACTAAACCTGAATTCATGCTTTCACTTTTTTCTGTTTTTTATATATAGTTGCATTTGAAACACAAAAGTGCTGTTTAAAATAAATGTAATTCAATATAACTGTTCACAAGTCTCACATGAGTTACAATGACAAGCAAATGAGAATATAAATAAGCTACACCTGATTCTTCCTTTCTTTTTGCTCCCTTTCTGAAACAGCATCAACAACAACAGGAAAACTCAATCTGTTTTCCATTGCAGCCATAAAAGGCTGCCTCCCAGGGGGATATGATCATCACTCCAAAAGCCACAACATCAGGGCACTGCCCTTCCACTCCTAAATGCCATCCACGCTCAGCAGTGCTGAACCTTCTCAAACCATGCAGAACTTGAAGCACTTTCTCTCTTTTTATGCTGCTGAAAGGGTTATCTACTGGGGAGCTATAGCAGAAATCTTTTGAAAAAGATCAAATTTGGAAAGTTTTCATGTGGAATAACACACTTGGGTAGTTGGCAAGCCAATCACAAAGTGCAAATCAAAAAGATTTTAGGCCTGGCCAGCCGCCAAGCCAACAGACAATAAATTGCTTCATGCTTGACAAAGCCTGCAGAAATTGGGCTACTAGTCAGACTCTCTTCCAAGCAGCAGAGGCACCTTAGATATACAGTATGCTAGTTAACACCAGCAACACACAAAGGACATGCAGGTTTCCTCTCCATCTGATTTTAAGTATCTGGCCTCCAGTGTTTTTTATCAGTCTGTGTTCTTCTACTTTTAGTTTTCACACTCAGTCCAGATGTGAAATGGGAGGAATCTAGGTTTTATTTCAGGAACGGCTTCTGAAAGTTTACACCCACTCAGTCTGAGCCTGACAAGTTTCTTTTTATCAACGTGTGGCTCCAACCACCACATCTGTCTGCCATAATCTATTAGGAGCAACAAACCTTCAAAATGGGAACACCATCTGGCAGTGATTGTGGTTTAAGTATGGCAGATAGTCAAGTCTCAACTGGTATATCTCACAATATTTTATGTTTCAAGGATAGTATATTTTCCTTGTTAGGAGGGATTTCATACATTTGGTGAACATGTGTTGGTTTGAGATGCACTAATTAAGTTCTGGAGACCAACTGCTCTCAAATTACAGAAAGACCAGGATGAAACGTTCTGGTCATCTGCTCTTTTCTCCCTTTTTCATCCGACCAGATTCACACACTGTGACAACTCGGGATTTGGAAAACATTTAGGGATTTTATAAAATAAGGAGTGTTTAGTGTGAGAAGTGATCTGACATATAAGCTTTTCATCTTTCATAACTTGTTATCAGATAATATTTGACACAACGATTGACAGCACATCTCTCAATAATTGGTATTGATAAGTATTTGTTCATATGAACATATCAAACAGAGATACTTTAGAAAGACTAAAATGAAAACACAGGCCCCAAAGTAGGCTCAAGGCAACAAAAGTGAATAAAGTTTGAAACCTTGTGATCATGGAAACAAAACTGAGTACACCTGTGATTTCTAATTTGTCTAGTTACACAATTATAAAAATATAAAATCAACTATGAACATCAGAACTTTCAGAGTTTTGGACCTATGAGCTTCATCTATCTGCATGGCTGCATCATGGCTCCACATGGAAAAGAACTGTAAGAAGAATTAAAAAATCTGATTTGGAGACTACACAAAAATGGACACAGAAAGATCAGTGAAAAAATGAGTTAAAACACAGTTGCAACAGTAATCAAGATGTATAGAACAAGCTATAATACCACTAATCAGATTCGCTGCGGTCGTCCTATAAAAACACCACCACAGACAGCATGCAACTTTCACAAAATCTACCTCTGACAAACAGGTGAGCAAGTGCTTCAGATTTGGCACAGCAGTTATCAATGGAAATTGGAGTTTCTGTGACAACACATTTAATAACGCAAACCTCTATAGTATTCAAGAAAAAAAACTGCTTGCTCTTTGGCACTAAACTGCAAGAATAAACTTTGTTGAAATGCATGAAATGAAGCCTGATAAATATTGTCAGATGGCATCCAGCATGTTTGGTGTGAATCTGGTCAGGGCTAACACAGTGAAAGCATAGTCCCAACAGTGAATGCATCGCCCAAACAGTGAGACACAGAGATGGGAGTGTGATTATTTGGAGCTGTGTGATTCCAAAAGGTGTTGAGGAGATGACATTTATAGACGGCACCATGAATGCCTGTGGATATTGCAAAAATACTGGCTGACAATATGACTCCCAGTCTGCAGTAGCTTGGCAGAAGAGGAATATTGTAGCATGATAATGATCAAGCACAGTGCCAAAATCACACAAGAGTTTCTAAAGAAGAAAAAAAAGTGAAAAATATGATTTGGCCAAGTATGTTGCCTCACTTGAATCCAATAGCAACCCCTCTAGCAAGGGGTAGCTGAAAAAAAAGTCTCTGAATAACGGCAGAACATCTCTCCTGAAATTTGGTATCCTCCATGCTGAGGAGGATTGAGTCTGACGATAAAAGTAAAGGTGGAAATACAAAGCACAGTGAAAATATAAGATTTGAACCTCCAAGGAAATTAAATTACTTTTGTTGTGTCAAGTTCCCACTGTGAGGCCTGTATTTTTATTAAAGTAAATA
>OMNN01001906.1:0-10763 GCA_900302755.1 Chromis chromis | reverse complement strand
CACCAGTGGCTTTTTTTTAGTGTTAGTGGATTATTGTTTCCTATACTTCAAGTTTTCTAGCAACACAATATGGTGAAATTCCCTAAAAGGTCAGTTCATCCATCAACAGTCATTGTATTTATCATTTATGATAAACTTCTGCAGCTTAAACCAAAATTACCCACAGGGTTAGATACAACTACTAAGGGGGACTTTGAGTGACCTTTAGGTGATCACCTTCATTTAACTGCTACAAAGGACTCATTATTTTTTTGTAAAAATACAAATTACAGTGGTTAATGAAGAGTACCCAAGTTGTGGCCGGAGCACTATTACAGCCACACTGTCTCCTGACTGAGGCTGAGGTGTGATTACAGTCTGAAGTGTAGATGTGTTAGTGTTGGCAGATCACGCCCTGAAACTCCAGCTCCTCTGAAAAGGCTGGAAGGGTTTCTTCAGACTGAAGAACATGAGATGAGGTTTGAGTCGTGGCGTTTTTTCAGGTATAACAGCAGCTTTGCTTTCCTCAGTGGGAAATCGATTGTGGTAGACTTCTGGGTAGGACTTCTGGAACTGAAAGGGGGAGAAAGTGCACCTTTATTGTACAGTACAGTATACATACACCAAGACACACTCACCCTGGGGATTTCAGAGTCAGATACAAGGCTTTGTAGTATGGATGTCCCAATGCTAGAAGCCAGTATGTGAAATATCACTGAAATTACAAAATACAATAAAATACATGTATTTCAACTTACACTCTCTCACTTAAAGGAGATCTAATATGCTCTGTGTGGCTTGTTCTTTTATTTAATAGGCAGGTGTAAATCATCCATATTTGAAGAAAATATTAATTTTCAGTTTAGTTATACAATTCAATTTTCCATTGGGTAGCAATGCACAAGTACAAGGCATGTAAATTAGATATGGACAATCTTTACAGTGCGCCCTGCTCTTCAACAAACGAGTGGATTAGGTTAATTAGTGGTTGCGAGATAATAAGCGGTGGGTCATGCTGTGAAAGAACATATGCTCGTTTCCTGATTGCACTCAAGAGTCGACCATAGATTCTTGTGTCTCTGTTCTGTTTGTTGCTAGTGTTGTTCAAACCAGAGCTGCCTTGGATGCCCTGTTCACACACATGAAAATGAAGTAGCTAAACAACATTCAGAGAAATATGCTCAACGTATGTGTGTGCAGGATTGCTGCAACTGCTGCCAGCTGTCACAATAGGGAAGCAATGATGGTAACACTTCTGCATGTGAGCATTTTGATAACATGTTGTTAAAGTTAATGACTGAAACACACTTACCATAAATTCGGTGTACAGACCGGGCTGCCTGTCTTTAAGATGCTGGGATAAATGTGAAGTGGTTCTTTCTTCAGTGCAAAAGGCTTTGTGACACATTTGCACAAAGCCTTTTGGATGTTGGCCATTTATCACTTGTCGATGATCATCCACTTAAAATGCAAAATATCTCTATATACAGAGGAGTGGCAGCTGGACTGTTGCTGCTCCTGGACTTGCCACCAACACACTATATGTTGTTGTTCAAGTGCATATAGCCTCTATGGTAGAATTGTGGCATTGATTTGGAACCAGTTTTTTTACCGAACAGCTCATATGTAATGGTTTGCAGCTGATTGTTTGAGAGCAGTTTAACTTTGCTGTATTGTGAACTCCCATCAGAACTTCAAGAGACAATTCTGGTTGGAAGTACATTGACATTCTATTCTAACATGTTCCATTCGTGTAGGCATACCTGTTTGAGTCTTTTCCTCTTGTCCTTAGCAGGCAGTTCTTTGTCGGCAATCAGGCCTTCCAGCAGCTGCTGCAAGGGGATCTGAGTACCAATCACCTTCTGCTCCTCAGACTCAACCCTCCTGATGTGCTTACAAAAAGCTGGAGATGCGCTGAAATCTGTATCTGAACCTGCATATTTGATCTGATGGAAGACACAAAATAAATGCTGGATTAATACTTCACTTCTTCAAAGTAAAGGAAAGAACAGCAGCTTTGGAAATGTTTTACTTGCTGCATCATCATCAATAAATGTTGTCTACAAATGAGGATATATCATCATCATGACTCCACAATACAACTTAAGGTTACAATATTCATATACAAAATGTACTGCCAGTAACAACTTAGGCCCGAGGCTATGTTTTGAATTTTCCACCTGAAAAACATCAGCAACCGTTGCAAAAATATAACTACTCTGGACAAGAGACACCCAGGAGGATTTTGTACTTGCTGCCATGCCAGAATGAAATTTACTGGAACCCCCCCAGAGTATGAACCAAGTGTTGACTGTGTGGGATGAGTTTGCTGTGAGATCATGCAGGTGTCAGCTGCTGACTCGAAACTCTTTTGTTGCAACATACAAAAGCTTTAACTTTTTCCTTTTATCACAAACTGTCAATTAGAGAGTGAATAACAGCAGTTAGGTTATTGAACCTGTTCTCAAAATTCTCAATTGCAAATTTAATGCAAGAGAAATGAAGAACAAATGCTAAACTGATTTTAGTGATAGCAGTAGCAGGTATCCTCTTCCCCCTTCTAAGAGATAGGGTTCGGTGCCGGGACTTCCATGGTGGAGGGGGTTAAATTTACAATAAACTATGTTTTCAGTTCTGGTGACAGAATGGAATAGTATGCTTTTGCATGCACTGTTGGACAAAAATCAATCAGGCCTTCAGCTGTAGGCCAAACAATGTTGAACACAGACAGTCAATACAGTCTGTGTTCTACATTTTCTGATGTTGCAGGCCAAACCTGAACACATGTACACATCGATAAGAACCAACTGTGTGCACAGAGAAGTAGACGGTCCAGGGTATGTGATAGTGTTCCCATAGCAACAGATACAAAGCAGATACAGGAACATCAGAGTTCAACGCAGCAGTGACAGTACAGTTACTCAATATCAGATTTGGATTAGCATTACTGCTTTCAATCAACATTATTGATGTATAAAATTCATGTGAGTGCCTCCATGACTACAGCACAGCATATCATATTGTCATGTAGTGAACTGACAGGCTGCTCCCCCTTCATTCCCAGTGAAGTGCTCTGTTTAGTACAGAAGCAAAGCCTGACTGGTACTTTTGCCAGATTGGACACCAAACTCACAATTAAACAAAGGGCCATTGAGTGTCTCAAGCTACTGTGACAAGTGTTTTCCACATTTCAACATTAACAAAGAAATATATGTAATTTCCAGATTTTATGGGGCTTTAATGAAACATCTAAATTAACCAGTAACTGCCAAATTCCACACTTGGCAAGATGATGGAGCCAATCTGGCACATTTGTTTTCACAAATGATGCACTGATATTGCTTTGTGCACATGGACTGTGGGAGGCAGCAGATGTAGCAGAAAGTGGGAGAACGTGACCAGTGAAAAAAGCAGCAGAAATCCACCTGCAAACACCTCTTATACATACTGTTAATGCGTTTATTCATTTATTCTTGCATTGTAACTGTGGAAGGCGTTCTGACCTGAGCTCTTTTGAGGTGGGACAGGTGCTCATCAACCTGGCGGCGCAGCTTGGCAGGCACTTGGAAGATGGTGTTGTGGTGCTCCATCATGAAGGTCACCAATTTAGTGGCAAGTAGCTCGTCCAAGTCCATGTCGTCTGCTGAGCCCAGGACGCAATGAGAGAACATCTGCACCATCTAGACAGAGACCAACAATGGAAGATGGATAAGAAACTAACTCCCAGAAACACATACTGGAGTTATACACAATATAATGAGCACCTGTCATATAAATCCAAAATAATAGCCACGTTTGTGAATAACTGTTACCGATAGAAATGGTTGATCCCGGTATTGTTATCATGATTGCTTAGTAAATTACATACTTAGTAGTAGGATATTCAAAGTTGCTAATAGAACACCAAGAATAGATTTGCCAGCCTGGAAGCTGTACATGGACACTGAAGTTAAGATATTCAGGATATATTAGAGCTATAAAGACCTATTATATAAAATGTAATCCACAAGGCTGGTGCTGGATAAAACAGTACAGTTTTGACAGTGCCTGAAGCTAGCGGTAATGAGATCTACTATCCACAGTCAGGTTGCGCTGGGCTCTCCTAGTAATTTAAACACTCATATTTAATCTCAGTATTAGTGTCCAACTGTTTTGGCTGTTCGTCCTCATTAACCTCCTCCTCCAGTTTCTGTCAAATAAGGTAACACAGACTAATTGCCTTTATTATACGCAGATCAATGATGCTTAATGTGTGGTCACCTAGCAAAGGCCCACCATTCTGAGTCAGGAACCCTGGAACATTCCTTCTTATGTTGCAGTTGTTAGTCAGCAATTACACTGCAAAGTTTTACCTTTGTCTTTACATTCTGAATGGCTTCACTTGTAGCATCTTCTGCTGTGAATTTTAAGTCTTTTATGAAGTATCTAAGTCTCGTGCAGGTGTGTGCATTATTCCCTGGATTATATTTTCTCGTCACTCACGATGTGGTGGTGAAGGGAGTACAAGTCTGGACCTGTGAGGTGTATCCTTCCCTGAATACGCTATACCTCATTTTCATGAGTAATCTTTTCTCTGTAGTGTAGTACATGTGTTAAGATGGGCAGAGAGGTGGAAAACATCACAGTAAGACAAATCATTATCGTGATTCTACTTGTAAACCTTGCACTTCCATCTAACTTGAGCAATACATATAAATTAAAACAGTCTTAAATTCATCATCCGTACTGAATACATCAGTTATTCACAGATGATGTCAACTTGAGTTTGCATTAGTATTGTGTAATATATCTCGGCAATCTCTGGATTCACATTGCAGGACTTCACATCAATGACGTCTAGGAAAACATATTGCTATGTCTACCACAATGTGCAGATTCTGATCTTTACTTTTAAGAAGAGAGGATTGTTCACCCTTCCTGAGAAAGCCAGCCATCCAAATCTTTACACAGAATTCAAGGAGAGTGAGTTTCAGGTGTTTACTTTATATTACCAGCATGTCGTGAAAATGTTCACATCCTGAAATGGCAAGTTAGCACTGTGTACTCCACAAGTCAGTGTGTGTGCAGCAGTTTTTTAAATACAAGGTAATATTGAAATACATTGTTTATCTTTCATCATGATATCATATAATATCATTCTGATTCATGCATTTTTTCTTAAACAACTGATTTCAATAAACCAGAGATGTTGTACAAAGGTAAGTAGTGAATAAAAAGCAAGACTGTGTACCAGCGTGCGGGTAGCAATGGTGTCATTAAGTGGAGGAAGGTGTGGATTGTGGCAGACACGGGTCATGAGACGCAGTAGAAGCTGGAGGCGTCTTCGGTTGGGTGGCGGCAGTAGCAGGCAGCTGACCTGCAGAGCCTCAGTAGCAACCTCCTGCTCGTGCAGCAGACCTGCGGTGATATAACAAAAGAAGAGTCTTGCTCTCTGAGGGCAAACATGCAATCTGGACAAAATGAACAATAGCAAATATATACCTGTAGCAGAACAAAAATACTGCTGTGGATCCACATTGTGAAATACTCACTGAGAATGTTGACAAAGACTTCATATAGATGGAAAGTCAGAAGGGGTTCTTTGAGTCTGTGGAAGTAGTCGGCTACTGTTTTCAAAACATCCCTCTCAAAACCTGGGTACACTGGCTGTTTGGTTTCATTTCCATTAGGCCCTGAGAAAGAAGACAAAGGCAGGTTTTATTGCTCTTCACAATCAATTCCAAACAATGCAGAATACAGTGAAACAATACAGTGTTAAATATCAGTAATAACTGAAAGCTAATAGTAAATTCATACAGATAAACACTGCCCATCATTTAACAATGATTTAGTTTAAGTTTACAGACTCTCAAAGCAGATGATATTTTTCATTTTTTTAACATTAAGGATCAGATACAACAAAAACGTTATACTTACAGTTGGCGAGGCATTTCATTGCTGATACCACCCAATAGGGCATGTCCTCTGGAGATACAAAGGAAATAAGTGAATCGAAATGTTCTTGCATCAAAGTAGTAAAGCAATTGTTCTTCCAAATGTGAATCAGAGCACCGTACCAGCTTTGTTCTCCAACACAACTATGCCTGTTTTATTGACACTGAACACATTGTGAACAATGTGTTTGCCATTCACATGTGTCGGGTTCAAGACTCCATCCAATGTCTTTAGGCCCAGCACTCTCTGTAAACTAAGACAACAGCATCAAATAGCTTGAAAAATCTACCAACAGCATTAATAGAGGTGTTTAATATAGAATGTAAAAGGTAACATACTGTGCAGCTGTCATCGATTTCCAGATATGGTCCACTTGTTTTGAAGTTATCTCCTTTCTGCGTAAGAGCTTGCATTCATGCACATCTCCAATAGCGACGCTGTGCCTTTTGTTCCACAAGTCTGAAGTCTGTTCAAAATGGAAGTTTTACTTTTATATTTACACAAAGTCAGTACAGTGGAATAGTTATTCAATAAAGTTATGTAACGCAATCAAATTAAGTGTTTATGCAAGGAATCCTACGTAACCACTGTGTCAGAGGTGTGTTGATGTTAACTCTAGGGTAACATTCAGACAGTACAAGAATGCATTACACTGTAAGGTTTGTCATTTCTACCATTTTTCTTTCTACATATATGTAAACATTGCAGACAGAACATTAGAAATGGCTCTTGTACTGCACTGCATTACATCAAACATTCCTTTTAGTTTCTCAGTGTGCTGTATAACCCGGGGAGTAGAATCAGGTAAACGACAGCATTAGCTAATAACTGAAATATTGAAGTAAAATTATCTCATTATGCAATTTGCTCTCTATGAAATGTGCATATTAGCATACACATTAAGCATAGCACAAGTTAATAAAGCAGAGAAGTGGCTGGGATATCTCTATCTCTTTCTCACCATGACAGCAGACTTTGAAGGTGCAATGTTTTCCTGCTGAGGCAGTTCCTCATAGTCATCCCAGCGGATAAGTCTGGGCAGGTCGCTGCTGTCTCTCAACATAGGCCTTGTTGGAAAAGACTTTAGGGGAGACAATGTGGGGAACCTGGGAAGAAAAAATAATTGAGTTCAGCCAAAGGGGAGAAAGAGTAGTACTTTTCTGAACTGTGAAGATGCAGCAGCGATGCCCTCTGGCGTATGAAGTAACACATAGAATAACAAAGTTATACCTGTACAGATGGCCATTGTCTTCAAAGTCCTCTGTCCCATGGCGTCCTTTGATGTCTTCAATGACATGAGCCTTGAGGAACTTTCGGAGCAGCTGCAGAGTCTGATAGCGGGTCACCTCAGGTCCAAAGTTGTAGTTTTGCCTCAGCAGCTCATGCAGATAGTCCACAGCCTCACATCCTGTGAAACTGCAGTCATAGTAGCGGAAATGTGCCCAGTGCCTTCTCAGTGGCATGCCTTCACGAAAAAGTTTGATGGTTTCATTCCACTGCATAACAGAGAGACACAATGGAGTATGAGAACCACTGCAGAATGTTAAAAACAATCAGATATAGTACATTATGAAGGCACTTTGTAAAGCAATATGTTACAGCTCACACATTTACAGTGTGCTCATTTGCAATCCCTGTCACATATGGCATGCTAATATTCTACTGACAGTACTACTCTCTACAGCTTAGATAACAGCATGTTGCAGCACAATGCACAGTGGCCATCAGTGTCCTACACCCATAAACTGTAAATAAAGATGGATGAACCCAGTGTGACTTTACCCAAAGGTTATCTGAACAGCAGCTGGCCTAATAAGTCCAATCTAATCCAAAAATGAGCAAAGAGGTAAAGCGTGAGTGGATCTGCGGCTGCCCATGCAAATGTCTCTGGGGCTCGACTTTCCTGTGACAGCTCCCATCTGTCACTCAAAGTGGCCATGTGTCTAATTATGCATAATTTTAAGACTTAATATGATTCAAATGGTTGAATTTTATGTAAATTCACTCCCTGTACAGTTATGACCAACAGGGAAATTAGTTACAGAAAACCATTGTACTGCATCAGGCTAATTCTGTTCATTTATGCAGTTAAAGTGGACATTCTGTGGGGACTGACTCACTTTTGTAGCCAGCCTCAAGCCATTTGAAGAACTACGGATTGTGGTATTCTGCGTTGGCTTCATTTCTCAGCCGTGCCATTTTGTTATATCTTAAGGTAGCTATGGTTGCAAACCATACTGATTTTGCTCTGGGCAATTCAATCGAAGGCAACTGGATTCAGTAATATGTCTGTAAAGACGTTTCGCCTCTCATCCAAGTGGCTTCATCAGTTCATGCGTGTCAAGACTAGACTGGGCTAGTCTGACTTGCTGGTGAGGAACCCAGGTATTTAAAACGTCTTCACAGACATACTACTGAGTCCAGTTGCCTTCGATTGAATTGCCCAGAATGACTATGACTTGGATGAATGAGAACATTCACAGACGTACTGATTTTGATTCACACACATCATTTATTCTCTTAGCAAATGCAAGACAGACACTGTTGTCAAGTTCTGTATTTTTCGCCACTTATCCTCTTGTCTGGAGAAAATATGCAGGTATCAAAACAAACAGGACAGTGTCTCATTATAGTGTTGTGGATTATCAGCTCTCACAAGTATCCAGATAAGTGGGAGGAAAATTAAAGAAGCAGATAAAAGCAGGGAGGCGGAGATGGAGAAATACAGAAGGTCATCACAACCCAGGAGAGTTTTGAACTGTAAAAAGCAAATGTTGTTCAGACAAGAAAAGCTCTGCTGTGGCTGATCTAAATCATTAAAACTGTTTACCGTGTGATGGGAGAGATTAAAAAACTTCAGACAACTAAAAGCCAAGAGGCTGGTTTGAGACCATTAGCGAAAAGAGGATAGGGATGGGCTTCCATTAAAACGAGATGCAAAAAAAGGAAAAAGGTTATGTCCTACAGAAAGAAACTGGGTTGTCTATCCCTCTGTGTTAGCCCTGTGATAAACTGGTGACCTGCCCTTCTGCCTTTCACCCTTTGTCAAACGGGATGGGCTCCAGCCCCCTCGTCATCCTGCACAAGATAAATGGATGGATGGATGGATGGATGGATGGATGGATGGGTTGAAAATTAAATAGTAAGTGTGTATCTGCATGTCTCCTTCCCCCTGGTGATTTTCAGGCAGCAGGTGGAAGGTTATCTGAGGGTTTTTTTCAAGATTTTGAAGATAGCTTTTGGGATTTTGATAACAGAAACTGTGTGTTTGATATTGAGTACCTGCAACCTTGGTTTGTACAGAGTAAACCCCAGTAAAATGAATTGAAATACCAGATGAGACAAGTAGCTGAACAGAGACGTCTGAAGCCTAAAAAGACCTAAATTGCTATCAACCTGGCAGAAAAAACATGACTTGCTAGTAAGCCCTTCCACTTTATCATGGCTTCTTGACTCAAACCCTTTCTTGAGAGCACTTTTAACCTTAGCATGTCACCTTAGCTGATTGAGTCTTTTCTGCAGTGGCACTCGTGAGCCTCTTTCACTGAAGGCATTTTGACATGACAGAAAATCGTAGGTGTAAACAAGAAACTTAATAGCAGCTCGATTTAATTTGGCTACTTCCATTTCAGTGTCCTGCTATTGTAAACATAAATACAATATATAATTCTGCACTAATGTGTATAGTACTTTATCAGAGTTTAAAGGGGTTAAAGATTTCACAGACAGAGCATGCATGCAGAATGGGTATGCTGTTTATAAAGCCTGTACATGTGTTAATGCCAAGCAACTGCTTATGACGAGTGAACACAGCATTAGCTTAATTTATAGTAATGTAATTACTTTGCATTAGCTTCTAAATGGGCTGATTAATGCAAATGAACTGCAAAGTACAACATAGATCTCTCTCACACACACATTAAATGGCACTGTGGGTGTTTACGGTGCAGCCTACTGTAGGAAAGAGGCTGTGCCAGACTTTTTCAGCAGATATATGAGTTAGTTGGCGAGTCAGACAAGGACTAACATTTGTGCGGTTTTGCAAATTTCATTTGCTTTTCGAAAAGACGCTTGAAATTGTGTAAGAGTGCTGTGTTAGCTAATTAACTTAGTTACCGTTAAACTTACTGCTGAGCTCATTTTGAAAGTACGCTATTATCTCCGCCTGCTGAATGTACGATTTAACATAACCATAATTTACGGTAATACGTAAACAAAAAAGTTGTGCTAATGAAACTAGCGAGCTACACATTTACATTATAACGCTAAAACTAAGCTAAGCTAAAGTTCAAGCTTTTTTAAACGGCACGTTGCTGAATTTACCAACAGACTTACCAGCTTCGTCGCCCTGTATGGACCCGGTCCGATAACTTTACCCTCCATTCTGGTACCGGCTTAACTGTTATGAAAACATGGAGATAGAAAAGTTTTTAAAGCTTGTGGACAGTTTTATGCAGATTTAAACAGGAGTCCGACCTGGAACGTTGTTGCCAACTTTGAATCTCGTGCGTCACATCTTTTGGACGACGTGATTGGACAGCGAGGTGATCATGTGACCGGCAGGAATGCAGGCTTTATGAATGAATACAATACACACCGTTAATAATGACATTTCAAAATCTTTTTCTGTCTTTTCCCCCCCATAAATGTATTCATTTTTCAATCTATGAAGCATATATATATATATATATCACATTTAAAAATAGTAAACATTTTTATGCAATTGTGCATTAATTGTGAACGTATATTTTTGCTCTCTCTCTCTCTAATACAACCATCCTTGCATATTTAAAGTAATTTAAATAATTATAATTAAAGCTCATGATTATAGCATGGGATCTCATAGTGAT
>OMNN01001905.1:3599-15758 GCA_900302755.1 Chromis chromis | reverse complement strand
GACATTTTCTGACCCTTTTGTAACCAAAATAAGAAAAAAAAGACCAGGTGGACGTTTTGAGGCTCAGGTCTTAAAGGGCTAACAAACGTCCCGGTCTTGTCCCGGTCTTGTCCCGGTCTTGTCCCGGTCTTGTCCCGTTCACAGCTCCACTGCACAGCTCATCGTCTCTTCTCTCTCCCAGGTTCTAGCTGGCCAATGCCGGGCCCGTCGCGGACGTCTGGTGGCGGTAGCAGCGCGTACGTGAGTGTGGTCCCCGGCGCCTAGCCCATGTCCAGCCCATGATGCCGTCGTCGACGCGGAAAGGAGTGCCGAAGGACCCCGAGCTGGCCGACCTCTTCTTCAAAGATGACCCCGAGGATGTCTTCTGTGACCTGCACGAGATCGGACATGGCAGCTTCGGGGCCGTCTACTTTGTAAGTGCCTGGTCACCATTTTGTGTTTACAGGGTCCTTGAGTGGATTTTGAACTTCCCCCTCTGAACTCCAAAGCCCGGCAGGTTTGAAAGGAGCCAAAGTGATCCCATTTATCAGAGCCAGAAGCTTTCTACTTTCCAGTGGTCCTTCAGCTAATCGGGTGTTAGAAAACAGAACCAAGTCTAACCTAAAAATCACAATATGTCATCAAAATCACCTTATTCGATATTTACTTTAAACATTTTTACAGAAATAGACGTTTGTTGTAACCAGATTTTGTGAAAAAATCAGGGGTGGGACTTAATTAGAGGCTTTGTAATTAATTAATCGCATTTTAATCCCATATTTTGGTATATGACTGAATCAAATGATAAACACATCCATACATTTAAACAACAAAACATCAGTCTGACAACGGCACTATAAATAATAATGGTGGCTATATTCAAGCTTTCATGGAGCTTTATTTGGGCTCAGGCTGTTTTAATGTCTTGAAAATGTTTGTTTTACGTTAAAAGTGCGATTTCAAGTCCATTCAGAACAGTGGAAACCCTGGCCGTTGAAAATGTGTAAAGAAAAACATCCCTGGCCAAAAATAAACAGACAGTTAAGTTGCTCGTACTGCAACATTCAGGTGGTACCGTGGGCTTGATGTGCTTCGGTGGTGTGCAAATTCTTTTTTGCACAATTTGCACAAAACCACGCTCTCCTCAAGGCGTCCATCAGGCAGTTTTTTAAAATGAAACTTGCATCAGTCCAAGCAATGCACTCGGATTCCTACGTGTTAGTTGTTGCAAGTTTGCTGTTCCTGTTAACACATTAAGGTTTATCTGGGTGTAGTCTCAATGTATTTTGATGCAGCTTGGGAAAATTTTGGCTTATTTTTTGCTCTTTTTGGTATATTTGGACACTTTTGCCAAGTTTTGGGGCATATTTTGGCCCATTTTGACAGATTCTGAGCACATTTTGGTTTATTTTTGGCACATTTTAGCATAAATAGATTCATTCTCTTGGGGAAATTCAAGGTGTCCAGAAATAAAATATGGTAAAATAATGTTTTAGAGCAGCTTAATTTACTAAAAGGAGTGATTTTTTTTTTTGCATGAGCATCCTTATTTATGCACAAATAATCTGTCTTTTTTATATTTAATTTGACCTGTATCTGCTCGAATTTTAACTTATTAGGTCTTTTTTAAATACATTAAAGGTGTCCAGTAGCTCACACATGTTGCATTTAGGGTAAAATAAGGTAAAATAACATGCAAAACAACGTGGATACATAATATTATTATTATATTTGGACACTTTTGCCCAAGTTTTGGGCCCATTTTGACAGATTCTTGGTCATGTTTTAATCCTGTGTGCACCTGCCCGGGGACAGCAGATGGAAACTAGCATCCGCTAAATCTGGTACAAAGCATATTTTCGTAAGATTAATGTATTTTGTACATTGTCCCTGACAAATAAACTAATAAACAAACAAATAAACAAACAAACATTAAAAATCAGCTAAAATGAAACAGGAGTGACTTTGATCCTGGTTTGCTTTAGTACTTTATCATTTCTGAAGGGCTGTAGTCAAACAAAGAAAGTCTTGGTGTATTTAAATCCTACTTACTCTTCAACCAATGGAAGGGAAAAAATAATCTGCATACTTTGTCTAGAAAAAAGCATTGTGTATAAACTCAGGGTTTTATTTGATGATTAAGAATATAATTATAGAGGAAAATGATTTGTACCACCCTGAAATTGGAATCAGAAAGAATGCAGAATTGTTAATGTTGACATTTTGTTGTTTTTTCCTGGAAAATGGTATCTGCTTGGCATTCGGTATGGGCAGACACAAAGTATTAAGTGACTTGGAAAGGATCAGGGGCAGAAAAACCTGATTGACAATCCCTAGACCACTAATATATTGGTCCCAGGCTCATTCACAGGTAACGCAAACAGCTGAAACATCGTGCAAACCTCTCTGTCTGTCTCTGCAGGTCTTATGGCTGTGTATTTAAGGCCAATTATAAAGAAACAGGGGAGATCGTAGCCATCAAACAAGTCCCCGTGGAGTCTGATCTTCAGGAGATAATCAAGGAAATCTCCATCATGCAGCAGTGCAACAGGTACTTATGAGCGTGATTTGTGTGCGATCAAATGTGATTATAGTTTGGACAAAGCGGAATGTAGAATTATATATTACCTTAAACTTAATAAAAGTAATGGTCCCCTATAAGATAACAGTGGTTGTATATGTTTGGTTCTGTTACAAATTTAAGGCACTTGACAATCAACGCTTTCATCTGATACTTTTGTCTGAAGTGACTAATAATAAGTCTTGTGCTTAGTTTCCTATGAGCTAAAAATCAGCCAAGAGTTCCACAAAGTATGAGTAAAGGTATTGCAAATATGACGGGTGTTTTGACCGAGGTAGGCTTTGACTTTAGTTTTAAATTAAAACCAGCATAATGATGGTGAGGGTGTTGATGTGTTCTGTCTTTTAAACCACCTGTGATGCCAGGAGCTTCACTGATACCAGCATGGTTCACTTCATTAATACTAGTTGTCTCTACCTTTACACATTTACCTGTTCTCCATGGTGGTTTTAAAGTAAACTGAAAGCTTAAAACTGCAGACATGCCTTTTTTTTATTGTTTGCGAAGCCCTGCTCTTTGACTATGACAGCATTACCGCTTTTTAATGAGGTGCAATCAAAAGGTTCAGACTGTACCTATAAAAACAAATGTTGTCGCCATCCCCTTTGAAGTAGTCTCCTTGTCCGGCGCTCCCAATGCTCCTTCAGTGCTTGTAACACTTCCCTGAAGTCCTGTTTTGTAAGCATGTCAAGCATCTGTAATGACCACTGAATCTCCTCCACATGGTCATAATGGCGACTTTTAACTTGAATTTAATTTAATTTTGCCAGGGGTCACAAAAACCTGGTAACACATATCTTGATTTTGATTTGCACAATGTCACACTGTCTCCTGAAACATGACAGTTACTGCTCGCATTTGTTGCACATACATGACCATCACACGCTCCATGCATGTCCAATGCTAACAGTCCCAAAAACCTTTGAACGCACCATGTTTATCTATTCTATGGGTAGTGAAAAGTAGCACTATATTTAATAGCTTCTATTTATATTAACAATGTGTGTTTAATGTCTCTGTTTTACTGCAGTCATTGATAGAATTCCATTTTAAGTCATTCTGAACGTGAATTTCAGACATCACATGATCTAGGAGGGGCATGGTGGAGAACTTAAGAATGTTATAGGAAACACCACTTTAACTTTTAAACTGTCTGAAATAAATGACAAACAAATCCTGCAGTCTTAACCAGTTGTGTCTGTGTGTTCAGTCCACATGTCGTGAAGTACTATGGCAGCTACTTCAAAAACAGTGACCTGTGGATCGTCATGGAATATTGTGGCGCCGGATCAGTGTCTGATATCATCCGAATACGTAACAAGACGGTAATGTAATACTCTAAACACTCACTCACCTGCATGTCGTTTGGGTAGTCTGCACTTAGTAGCAAAGAGAGGGAGACACAAGCAACACTCTTACACAGCTATGATGTGTAAGTGGTGTGTTTGTATTGATGGGGCTCGATAACATTTAATGGAACCTGGATTCTAATGTGATCCTTTCAAATACCCGCCACAAGTTAATGTAAACAAAGGAGTCCTTGTTTTTCCTGCAAACACCACATTTTGCATAGAACTTGATTCAAAATGTAGCAGATTATCATAACTCATCCCTGTATCACTCTTTATGCGTTTGTAGATTACAGAAGAAGAGATTGCCACCATCCTGCAGTCAACTCTGAAGGGTCTGGAGTATCTTCACTTCATGAGGAAAATCCACCGAGACATCAAAGCAGGCAACATCCTCCTGAACACAGAGGGGCAGGCCAAACTGGCCGACTTCGGAGTTGCTGGACAGCTCACAGTAAGGCGCAAAATATTAAACGATCAATGTTTTTATGGTTTGCCTGTTTGGCAATGGAAAAGCTTATAAGAGAAGGACTGTAAGGCTAGAATTCATGTGTGGGGTCTTGATTTAGGACACATCTTCTGCTCTCTGAAAATGTACTTGTTAAGCATGAAGCTAAAACACGAAGCTAAACTACACTGGTTCAAATGTGGCTCAGATGTGTATTTGTTGTCCTTGTTTAATATGCCATTTTTCAATAACAATAATTAAGACTTGGTTTATGTCAGAAATATGCACTACATCACATACCTCTATGAAATTCCAGACCACAAGGCTTAAATCTATACTATCTTTTGTTTAGATATTATGTTGTGTTGTGTTTTGTTACATCTGACCAAACACTGGACGTACAATAGTTTAGTAAACTGGTACTGGTAAAGAAAAGATTAGTACTTTTATTCCTGATTCCTTATTACACATTCCAAATAATTAATATGACAGACTTGGTTGAATATTTGGGTGGTGCAGCTATTTCTCTGGTCATTCAACATCAGCTTTTTTACCTCTACAACTATCAAAATGTTATCTGCCCTTTTGTTATTGTCAAAGCTTGTTTTAAATATCTATGATGGTTACCCTCAAATGTTTTTTCTTGGTCTTCCTCTGTTCCTCAGGACACCATGGCGAAGCGAAACACAGTCATCGGCACACCGTTCTGGATGGCTCCAGAGGTTATACAGGAGATTGGCTACAACTGTGTGGCCGACATCTGGTCTCTGGGAATCACAGCTATAGAGATGGCTGAGGGCAAACCGCCCTATGCAGACATACACCCAATGAGGGTGAGGAAGTTACAACAGTTACAATTTCATTTCGCAGACGCTTTTATCCAAAGCAACGTACATAGGTAGGTAGGCGGGGCAGCATTAAGGTCCTTGCCTAAGGGTCCTCACTGGATACCTGGGCCTTGACCAGAATTTGAACCACCAATCTCCCATGCCAAGGTCTGGGGTGTTAGTCACTGAGCTATCCAGTGTGTGCAATATATTTGAAAGCCTGAATAGTGTTTGTATTTAAAGGCAGGAGGTAAAGTAAGAAATTCCTTGTTTTAAAAGGTGAATTGTAGTTTTGTTTAGGGGTGGGCCGTCTGAATTTGATGTATTATCTGCTTTATAAAGGAATTGTACAGATAACATCATTAAGGGTGCCTCTATACCTTATCGGTTGCTTAACTGGTGAACCCTGGCTAGGCTTGTCTCGAGTTTCCTTCTCTGTGGGCTGGTCAGGTCACTGCTGTGGTGGTCCTCCATGCTATTCTTTCTTATATGCTGCTGGAAACTTAAATTTCCCTGAGGGAGTCATCCAAAAGGGATCAATAACGTTCAGTCTAACTCTAAGTCCAAGTCTATTCAGCTGCCTCTCCAGTCCCGACAGAGTCCCCCTCCATCAGCATCACCTTGGCTGCTGCTGGCGATGGTAGTTCTTGTTCTGCTCTCTGGGAGATCTGCTGCGAGCTGGAGGTCCACTCCAACCAGAACCTGCAACAGGTGGAGAGCTGGTTCATGTACCGCTACACCAAGCTCTCTGAGTCTGCAGAACACAACAAGGACGCTATAGAATCCCATCACCAGCTGCAGTCCAGGTTGGTGGAGGTAGATTCTGTTCATGGGGCGAGAGACTCACTGAAAAGGCAGCTGAATGAAAACCAGGACGGTCACAACAGCTACCTGGCCTGCCACACGGTAGGGAACCACGAGGCAAGACGGGTCGAGGCTAACTGAACTTTTAAAGAAGTGTCAAAGCAGGAGAGATGTGAATTATTTAGGAGAATGGAAGGAAGGCAGGGAAAGTGTATCACTATTGTATTGGCCTGAACATAAGACAGTATTTTTTTAGTGTGTATAATGTTTGTATCTTATAACTTTATATGCACACCTTCATCTTGTGTGTACTGAGTTGTGTTTCCTCTTCTAGGCTATCTTCATGATTCCCACCAACCCTCCTCCAACGTTTCGGAACCCGGACCTGTGGTCTCCGCCCTTTAGAAACTTTGTCAGCCAGTGTTTGGTGAAGAACCCAGAAGAGAGGGCGACGGCCACACAGTTGTTACAGGTTAGACTGTGTCCCACTACTGGACCTGCTTTATTTATAGGATATGAAGTCAAATTAACCAACCAGTATTTGATCAGAACCAAGAAAACTGGTCCATAAAATCAAACCTAATCATTTCAGTTAACCAAGGAAATTCCACAAAGAGCAACCTACTGAATATGAACAATGAAAATAGATTATAATCAGTTGCAGTTCAATGCAAAATAGTTAAAAATCCAATCAACCTCACATATAACCGTAAAGATATATATGTATTTTAAGTACAGTTTTCCGACTACACATACAAAGTTATACTTCTCAAAGCAGGACTTTAACATGCAGTGCAGTATTTTTACAGTCTGGCATTAGTACTTTTTAGTTAAAGGATTTGAGTATCTCCTTTCTACTTAGTGTAACTGCAAAGTAAGAAATGGGGTATGGAATCCAAAGCCATCGTTGTGTAAAAATATAATTTAACGTCCAGTTGTAGCTGTCAGTATCAAATGGGTCTTTTACACGGTTACAGTCTTTCTCTGTTAGACAGGCGGGCGGACAGATGAAGTGTGCAAATTATTACACTCATAATAATGTTTTAGTTCTAACAGTAATGTTTATTTACACCTTTTCTGGAGCTTTACCATAATCATCAAAGGCTTGAATCTTGCTGCAGTTAAGGGCCATTAGACTGTGGCTTCAGCTCCTATTGTGTGTCTCTGCTAGTAAGGAAAATGGAAAATGTCTAGCCACTATTCTCCATCAGTTTTTTTTGTTTCTGTCTCCCCTCCAGCATCCTTTTATTAAGTCAGCAAAGCCTAGTTCCATCCTCAGAGCCCTGATCACAGATGCCATGGAGATTAAACTGAAGAGACAAGAGGAGGCAGAACAGAGAGAACAGGATGCAGAAGATGATGACAACTCGGTAAGACTTTAAAAATTCTAATATGTAAAGAAAGAACGCAATGTGGCCCGAAGTGTTCGAGCACTGAAGTTGAGACTTGACAAGACTTTCTTTGAGTACGTGATTTGGATAAAATAGTGATCTGCCTCCTCCCTACAATGTCATCAGAATATCATCAACCTCTGTTGCACATTCACAAGCCTGATCAAACGTTTACAAAGCAAGTGACTGGAACTGGAGGTACACTGAGGTCCCTTTACTGTCGGCCTTTCCATTTCAGGATGAGGACGAGGTTGACCAGGGGACGATGGTGCGGGCAGGAACAGGTGATTCAGGAACCATCCGGGCAGCCGGTTCATTAGCAAGTTCGCTTGGTGGCACAGCACGGACTATGATCGAGCATGAGGACACGGGAACCATGCAGTCACAGCTTGGCACCATGGTCATCAACTCTGACGATGAGGATGAGGAGGAAGCTGGTACTATGAAAAGTAAGTTCCTCAAACCACAACCCCAGTACAGTGGGGGTCGATTAGGGCTGTGCAACAAATAGAATTAATGTGGTTAAATCAATGCCATTGATTCAAGATGGCATTGATTTAACCTTTTGTGGGGGTGTCCGTGTTGTTTTGGTCAAACCTGGCATAGAAACTGTTGAGGCTATCAGGTAGTGTGGTGTTCCTGACCTCTATGTCCGTGCTCTTCCTGTTGTAGTTTGTGACAGACTGGATACCCTGCCACATACTCCTTGTGTTGTTGTCCAGATAGAGGTCCTCAAGTCGTTGGGAGTGTGCCCTCTTGGCAGCCTTGATGGACTTACGTAGCTCATATCGGGCCCGTTTGTACTCCTCCCTGTCCCCCGACTTGAAGGCCTCACATCTGTTCCTGATTTTCATGCGTACATCAGCATTAAACCAGGGTCGTTGGTTTGGGAAGACACGTACAGTTCTGGTGGGGACACAGATGGATGTACACCAGCTGATGTAGTCACTAACAGTCTCTGTGTACTCAATGTGATCAATGTTATTCACTTCACCTGTCAGTGGTCATGATGTTGTGGCTGATCGGTGTATACTCGTGGTGTGTTCTAGCAAATGAATCGAATAAATCACCACTTCTAAAAAATGTCTCATTTGTTTAACGCAAACCAAAGCTTCCATTTAAAAATGACATTTAGTTTTATCTTCTGGTTGCCAGGCAGAAATGAGGAAATGCTCAATCACATGTTAGTTAGTGAACTCTAGAAGTGTTGGTCAGTGGGTTCAATTACCTTTGGATAGTGTCAGATCTGCTGTTTCCACCCTGCTTGCAGCAAGTAAGCATATACCCCAACATTAACATTTAAGAACTAACCTGCAGGTTTTATGACATCTCGACTCCGGCTTAACCAAGCAGTTACAGCTGACAGTCCCAGTAGTGAGATGGAGGTCACAGTCTGTCTGTGCTGCAGCAGCATAGCATGGGGATTGCAAACAGAGTACACTGCCTCCTCAATAGGACCAACCTCGAGTAGCAACCTGGAACACACACAAAAATATGCAAAATTGATGCCATGCAGCTGATCTGAGAAAGTACACATTCAGACTGTGTTGGTTAATTTGCACTTGGAGCACCAGGGCACATTCTGGTAGCCAATTCAACAGCTTGGAAATGCAGAGTGCTACAGGAAATCCCATTTGTATATTCAGAGTGTTAAAGTCTCCGGGTGCTCAGAGTGTGCATTGGATACTCAGGGCACTGAGGCCAAGGAGTTGGAGCAATAGAGCGTTTCACTGTTGGAGGCTGTAGCCAAATCAAACTAATTGGTCCAGTCCACAGGAACAATTTAAAATAGCTCATCTTCAGGCTGTAACTTTTTATGGCCTTTCTATTATCAGCGTAGCCAGAGGGTGCATTAAATATCTTACTGGCAATAACAGAAGCCTGACTGTGAGATTGAAGCGTTATTAATTTTCAGATAATCAAAGATATATTGATAGGAACAGACAGTATGACCTCTAAATACAAGATTCACTAACACATTTCAAGGTTTCTCAAAATGTAATAGCTATTCTAGGTGGAAAAAATGGAACTGGGCTGTTATTCAGTGATGCAGATGCTGTCTGTTTGTTAACACACAGGACCGGCCTCGCTGAGATGCGAGATAAAACTGGGAATGAACTGCAAATATTTACAGCTGAACTATCCCACTCCAATGATGTATTTTTAGGTCCCCCCCTTGAACTCTTAAAAGCCACAAGCACACTTGTTTCACTTGTTTTCCATTAACATCAAAGGCTGAAAAAAGCAAATGTAATGATTTCATTTAGGAGAGCAGCTTAAAACTTCAGCGTTGTTGATTAAACATCGACTAGATTGGCAAGGCTTTATCTGGGGATAACTCCCCGATTATGGGGATGAATCCAATAATCACACAATAACACAAACTCCCAGCTCTGCCGTCAGCCAACTGCTGATTGAGTCTTTATCCTGGTGATGTGTTGGGGAATGTTGTGGTTTAACGCTGGCATCAGCAAATTGGGTTAATAAAGAGAAAATGATCAGTTATTGGCTTCTCTGGGGGTAAGAAGAGATTGTTGGCTTATGTGTTTGGATAGCAGAAACCAGAGAGACTAACCTCTTCGATTGTGAAAGTCTTAGAGGGAGTAATTATTGAAACAGTGAAGAAGAGAGAATTAAAAGTTACAGGAAGTAGCCCTCCTGATTGAACTTGAGGCATTGGTAGGGGCTTGGACTGCACAATTACCAAAATGTGAAATGCTGCCAACAGAATTTACCAGAGATCAAACCGTTCTGTAAAAATTCAGCTCATGCTCTATCTGCACTGTGGGTTATTTGTTCCACGCAATATTCCTCAAACATGTGACAAGTCAGTAAGCATTTCATGTGAACTGAGAATTAAAATGTGAATTGATCAATGGAAAACAAAAATAAGGGACTTTGAGAGATGATAAATACTGTAACTCAACAAATAAATGCAAAAATTATTTAGATTTTTTGTAAAAAGAAAAAGGGACCAAACAGTTGTCAGTTACTTCCCACATCCCTCATGAAAGTTATGTACCCAAAATATAAATGTGTTCAAACAGGTGCCTCTGCTCATAGTGTTGGTATGTCTCTGTTGGCAGACTTGTGTGATGGTATCCCTGTTTGGTCATTCTGTTATTTCATGCAGATTTTTGGGGCATTTTTCTTCTGAATGAGAAACTCCAGTTCTGCAAGGATACTGTCCATCTGCTGCATCTCCTAAAGGACCACTGAGTGAGTGGGGTGGCCGCATTATGCAGAAACACACAGAGCGACACACACACACACATATACACACACACACACACATACACACACCTTTATAAGGTGATGCTGTAGAATTTTCTTGGCACATACGGTCTTGTCACTGTGATCAGTGAAGGCCACATTAACATGGCTGCAGTGGGACTATTTGTCTCTGACGGAAAGCAGCGTGTTCTCCCCCTGCTGCATAATCTTCTCTGACACTTTGTACTTCGATACCCACTGGCCAGTATTATCCTCGTTACACCACACCCAACAGAACGGCACAAACGCGCTCTTATAGACTGTCACACTGATCATGTCATTTTTGCTCCAGTATCTTAGATAGTCCTGTCAGTTTGGGGATTGTTAAAATCTATGACTGATAGGAATAGGTCTTTAAAGGTGAGTGTGCACCGTTAATGTGATAAAACATATGTGCAAATGTGACGATTTTTCTGAGTGTGTTTGTACGTGCAGAGAAGATGCAATATGTATGGAAGAATAAAGCTGGATATCCATTTCGTTAAAATCACTGCAGCAGTCGGTACGTGTAAAATCTTTAACGCCGCTATGAAACTCCTTATTTCTAGAATTTTACACTTAAGTTTTAATTCCTCAAATGTGCAGTGTCTGTTGCCATAAAGATCTTACTGAAAATCTTACTAAGTGCCATTTCAGCACATTTTCTAAATCCACTCTCAGAACTGCTAGGTTCAAAGTGGGCATTTGCCCAAATTGGAGAAAAATGGGACACTTGTAATGTTACTCCTTCTAACTTAAGCACTTGAAACCCAAGCCAAGCTTTATCCATTACAGTGGTATATTGGGTATCTTTTTAATTTGAGAAGTACAGAGTCGATGCTCTATACTTAAACAGTGATTTGTCAGTGAAAGTACCACATCCTCCCACCGGATTCCTGCTTTCACCGCTTGCAAACTCTATCTAACATGTTGACACACACACACACACACAGAATATAGGCAGCAATTAAGTAATTAGCTTGCTTGAATCCACATGTGACACACCAACATATGCAAAAACGTGTTCATTTGAGTGATGAGGGAACACGTGAATGTGTCATACCTAAATGAGGTGAACTCACTCCAGCTGTTTCTTGACGTTATCTCCGACTTTCTCCAGCTGCTCCTGTAGCCAACACCTAATCATTTACTCTTCCCACGGAGGGGGGTGAGCTAGACAAATTGAGAAAGTGGAAGTGTAAACAGCTTTTGCAAAATGTTTATGCTAATTAATCATGTGGAAACTTCAGCGGATAGTAAGGGGGGGGGGTAGAATTTGCTACAGAAATACCTTTGATGGTATCCTCCACTCTGCATCCCGATTGCAATTGTTGCTGCCTGTGCATTTCTGCATCTGGCAACAACACTCTGGCGTAGGTGGGCTGACCATCATGAGTGGCCAACTGGGACCTTAAGGCCAGCAGTGAGCTGAGCGAGCCCCATACCTTCCCCACAGAGAGAGAGAGAGAGAGCAAGAAAGAGCGAGAGAGAGAGAGAGAGAGGGCGAGAGAGAGAGAGAGAGAGCAAG